>JASDQU011313195.1:4171-24708 GCA_032191745.1 Picea mariana
CCCTGATTTTCATGAGCCTTCAGCTATCAACTAGGCGAGCCTGGGCATCTTTCTGCAATCTTTCAATGAGTTGCATCATATGTTATTCCTTATCCATCTCTTTTCCATGCCCATTAGAGTTTGTTCCTTCAACTCCTAGGTTGACATCCCTTCCTACCCTTTCGTCCTCTGTTTCATAGGCAATCTACACCTTTTCCCACTCCATACTCGACGTTGGTTAACTAGAATCCTGACTCTCATTGAACTATGCACACACACTGTGCAGTTCAATTCGAAGTTTTTCAGGCCATTAAAACCTCACGAACAATCCACAACATTTATAAACCAATACGAACAAGAACAAAAGACGTTTTGACTTCACAAAGTTTTCTGAGCTCTGTCTGGCTCTGCAAATTTCAGGACTTCGAAACTTTAGAATCTCGGTCCATGAAGATCCAAAGTCACCCTTTTGCAACTCGTGAGTTTGTGAGTCGAAGACCCTTGACTCATTTACTCTAAATGCCGATACCCAAGATGCGACACGGTTATGGCTCCCTCCTTGCTAGCGTCTGCTATGCATGACCATAGTCTAGGGCTAAGTGTTAGCAATCCTCGCTACTCGCACCTTCATGAGTTGTGGCATCCAACCCTGGCACCTCCCTTTCACGAAACCCCGAGAAGCGATGTTGACTTTTCTCCTCTCGTTCTCGCTACTCACAACTTCTCGAGTTTCAATTTCAAGCTCCCATGCTCTTATCTCGCGAGTCCCAAAAATCGCAAATTACTTTATTCTCCATGCCCATAGCACAGTTGTCGCCCTTCACCACCGGGGCACGTGGTACATTCAGGAGGATCCATGTCACTTTTAATGACATCATCGGGTCCCACCACTCTCACCTGTCTTCTCGACTCACTGGCACGTGGTACGCATTCATGCGTCCATGTCCAATCCAAGCATGGAATCCAATAGTCAGATCCCCTCCTCATATCAACGGCGTAGATCTTTTCATCATTTCGGGGTTTTCGGGCATCGAGAGTTCGTGCACTCCACATATCGAACCTCCTTCCGCCAAAATCCTGAAATCACTGTTTACTAAACTACGTGATCCAATGGTCAAGTTCTTCTCCCCATGATCTACGGTGTAGATATTTTTCGGCATTTCAGAGTTTTCAGGAGTTCGCGTATCGCGATTCCCACACTCCTGTGTGATTCAAAAGGGATTTAAACCCTGCGCATACTCTCTAGATCTGATGGTCATGAGGGTCCATCTTCCCTCCTGAGAATATCCTAAGTTTCTAACGCTATTGGTGTGGAGACCTATTTCCCCATGGCCATAGACCACCCCGACTGCGGTTTCACACGCTGCTAAACCTCCTGAGCTTAAAAAAAAAAACTCGTCAAGTAACTCCTTGACACTTTGGGGCAACCCAAGGTCTGAAATTGGTCTTCCAGATCCAATTTCCCTCGCACTCTAGGTCCTAAGACCGCTCCACTGGCCCATCTAGGCTCTGTGTCGAAACCTGACTCTGATACCAAACTGTAGCGCACCTTTTCTTCTAGCAAGGCTTAAAATATCTTAAAAAGAAATCTATAACACCTCTTTGTACATAACTCATACAACATTATATAATCCTCATGCGTTTAAGCAAAGAAATAAATTTAAGCTCGGAGTAAACATATTATTTACTGCTATAATAACAATCAATAATATTAACATCAAATTGATATGCACGGCAGAATATATGATGATTATAATATACAAAGATACAGAAGCATAATTAAGCATCATCTGGTACTTATCTTTGAACAGTGGTAGTTCCACCAACCGAGTGCAGACCTTCCACGAACCTCCCAGCCTTAGACCACACTTCTCATCAGCTTAGCAGTGGGTCACCCCCGAGCTGGGACTAAGCTCCATCTCAAGACAAGGAATCCTAGGCTAGACTGAGGTTATAGGAAAACAGCACACAGCCACAAGGATGGAATTCTCTCCCAGGAAACTCCCACGCTCACTACCCACAGACCCTCATTCCCCACATGCCTCTTCCACCCCAGGAGTATACACCTTCTCTATCACCTGGACAGTCCTTTGACTGCTAATCTCCCTTGCCTTGGGTTACAGGAATAGGCCGGACCAGAAGTCTCCGGGCTTTATGGCAGCTACAAGGTTCCTTCCAGGAGTTATCTCCTTCCTCTGTGCACTCTCTCACCGGGAGGGAGTCGCTCACAGGTCCATCAACCTGTTCTTCCAACTTCAACCACCTCTCTCACCTGGAGAGAGTGTTGTTCAAACTAGACAACAAGCCACACATGATCAAACCACACGCATCCACCACAATCAATGGGAATTCAAACACGAACACCCTAGGACAGTTCCAGACAGGTGCAACAGCATAAACAGGCTTAGCAGGGATGAGACACTTCCATTTTCTCAATTTGGCAACACGGATTAGACTCACACTCTGGATTCTCAGGGATGCGTGATGAGTCGTCCACACAGGGGTCGATGCAGACTCCCCGGTTTATAACAGAGAAGGGTGTACCAAATTTTATGAACAACACAGACTCTTTCCCGAAATCAACACAGGCTTCTCATTCAGGGAATGCACACACGGGTTTTCTCAGAGCCAGACACATATTTTTTCGAATCACAAGGACGCATGAAGGTTCTCTACAGGAGTTGGGTTGGTCATACTATCCAGGGCTCACCCTTCTCACGGCTCACCCTGGCCATTTTATTCACATGCGTCAGGGTTGACACTTGTCACCCATGGAACTGCATGCGTTCCACCAGCACGCGTCACCCTTGTACGTCCTCCCTTGCCAAAAACTTAGGATAAAACATAAAATGCACATGTCTTTTTGGGATAATATTAAAATATTATTCCCAGGCTTAAGCCCCCTAGGATTAGCCCCCAGGATCAACACTTAGCCTCGTTTCCACCTTCCAGCCTCTAATTCCTTGCCCACTCTATGGATGCTCAGTCCCCCTTCACTCATTCATCGTGGTCGGTCTGCACCTGCGGTGTTTACAATTTTATAAAATGTTTTGCATACATACAAGTACAAAATCAGGCCCTTGGCCTCCAACCCTTAGGTTCTCTGACCTAACAATCACATAAGCCACCAGCTTATAAAACTTGGCTCACCAGCCTATAAAACATAATTACGATTTCTTTCAGAATATGGTTTGCAACGGGGCTCGGCCTTGGGGACACTACAGTCTGCAGGACCCTGTGGTACTTCGTTCTGACCTCCTACACCTAGACCATGCTTCCATTCATGGGGGGGGTTGATGGTTCAACCACCAATCCTTTATTCATTAACTAATTCATCCTTGGGAATCGGAGGAGGTTTTTTATCCTCAACAAGGGAAATTTGGGGTCATTCAATATAATGAACCCTCCCTTATAGGTTTCACATTCTTTCCTCTAGTGCTATCATGGCCAGTGCTTTCAAGGATTCACCCCCACAGTCAGTTGTTTGCAATTCAAACAATAATACATTTACATTGTTCCCATTTCATAACATGGTGATTATGATTAATGATTAATTACAAGTTGGGGGAAACATGGGTGTTATAAATATTGATCACAACTCTAGGGTGTCTCGAATGTTCTGAGGGTTGACATCAATGACAACCAACTGTCCAACAATATCCACCTTTGGCATTGATGGAAACACTCATGCTCCCTCTATGACCATTACTCCTCATCAATGTTTCTATCGATGGTTCTCTCCCACTTTTACATCAATGGAAAAGGGTATCTCTCCTTGGTGTTTCTCCCCCTATCTTCATGCATTTGTTCTTTCTCTTCACATGTTTTTTTCCTCATGTTTATTTCCAAGTTCCTATTCTCTTTTGACAACAAAGAGTGACTCCCCTTGAAAGTATACCTTCTCTGGATAGTCATTTTTTGACTTCATGCACTTGACTCTTTCTCTTCTGATCTTTCTCTTTCTCTCCCTTTGACATCATGGGAAAAAGGATAACTCCCCTTTTCGGTATGTTTCCCCTTTCTACATGCTTGTAATATTTCTTTCTTGATCTCTTTCTCTGACGATTTCTCTCTCCTTGACTTCTCTACAAGTTGTAGAACAATATGGTACTTCATGCATAATCTTCCTTTCCTCTCTTATGGTGCTTCTTGTCCATTAGTGTTTCCTCTTGTAATTTTCTAACATATATAAAAAGAATTAAAAATATATTGAATTCAAATATTCATGACCTATCATGTTCATTATTTAGACATCAATGACCATAGTATTTAATAATGTCCATATGATGATATATATTATGTTGAAGGTTTCTCTTTCCATGTTTTGTTATGTCTTTCACTGCTTGTATTCTTGTGACCAACTGATTCCACTTTTCCATTGATTCCACTTATTCCAATTGTAAATATGCTCTTTCATATATCTGTCTAGACCTGCCAATGATCTCATAAATCCATCTTTGTCCATATTTCATAATCTATCCATAAATCTTCTACTTAATTGTCCTCGATGTTGAACTATATGTCACTGTATTATCATGAAGGATTCTCTATTGTAATTGATCATCACATATTCATGTTTCTCAAACTAAATAAAATATTTCCATTGATATGAAATACATCCTTGAACCTGTAATGAATATATCCCTACCTGGAAAGTTTGTCAATTATATTCCTCTGATATCTTCATGGGAACATTGCTTCTCAATCAATCAATCTGTCATTATGAACTTTTGATATCTAACTGATCTGAATGTGTCTCTACAAACACTTCAAATTGCTTGAAGGATGGTTCTTTGATCTGTAGTAACTACTACATAGACTCCCCTTGTTCAATATTCATATTTACCAGGATTCTCCAAGTCAGATGGATCACAAATGTATCCTCTTTGATGCAGAGTAATCTTCCTCTCTGTTTGTGGAGACATCATTCTTTTCATCCTCTTCCTGAATTATGACATTCATTTCATCATCTTCCTAGATTATAATATCTTCCTCTTCATCCTTTACCTAAATTTTGACACTGTTGGCACAGGGGCAGACCCAGGGTTCAATGCTTCAACAACACACCAACAAAACCCTAACTACCATCCCTTTTGGCAACACCTGCGAAGCAGATGAAGTCTCACCTAAGGTAGAGGCAGGGGGGGTTGCGGGACTCGGGTGTATACAACCTAGCTGGGACACTTAGCCAATAATATTCATTAGTCTCTAACTCCTTTATTCACATTGCAGGTTAAAACCCTAATTATAGAACAACACGGTAGCAAGCATATCTAACCATTCAGCACATAGCATCAAAGCAGATCTATCATTCATTTACATCATAAATCACTAAGCATCAACTGGATCTATCATACATATAGACTAAGAAAACAAGTACATAATAGCATGAACATCATAGGACAAAGCACATCGACACAGGATATACGTGGGTCACCCTAGTGTGGGGCTACGTCCACCAACTCTTATTCTTCTTCTTTATTAGATTCTTCCAATCTTCTTACATGCACAGAACCACAATCCAACTCCACATAGGATAGGATATCTGTGCGCACCTCGCCAGATCCTCCTTCCCCGAGTTCAGTCCAAGCACAGATCCTTACACATTCTATGCACAAAGCACTACAAATCACTTGCACTTACCTCTGCAAGTCTCAACATACAGTATGCAAAAAGCCTTCACAACTATTACAAAAGGGGACTAAACATAGGTAAGATTCATGGGCCGACATCCCATACCCGTTACATAAACCCTACATCCCGTAAAAGGGGGAGAGATCCTGTGATTTTCGTTTCGCCTGGGCGCTTCGTCTTCGACCAGCCTGTCGAAGTTCTAAAAATGGTCAAACACGACCAAGGTTCTCCAAAACTTGGTCGAGGGCCAACAGGCCCCCAACACTCACCTGTGACTTGTCCTGAGTCACTCTGATCTGGGCAATTTTCCTTCAAAGGAATCAATCTTAGCTCAATATTACTCGACTTACTGCTTCACCAGATCCTCCTACTCAGAGAACTCCTGAATGTCTTTCTCAGTGACAGGCCCTTCCAAGCATTGTTCCACTGTGGTGACCACTTGTTCTAGCTGTGCACCTTGTCCCTCGATCTCTTCAAAATGTGTGCAGGCTTTGTCCTGCGCCGGCTGGAGTCTCTGGGTCACTTCCATGACTCTACTCTGAATGGTATTCACCTGTTGTTGAACTGCACACTACTTCTATGGTATTTTCATCTTTTCTACCGCTGAAAGATGCGTTAGCTACCCTTGCACTATTGATGCTTGTTGCTTTTCCTCCTGGAGCTGTGCCTCCAATATCCTCAACTCCGGGTCTTCCACAAGGCACTCATAGGTCTGCACGCTTCGGTTACTTATCTTCTTACACTCCAAGTCCAATGCCATGATTCTTTATACTATGCCCCTGGTGGTTTCTTCTCTATGATCCTACACTTCCTACGAAGTGCTCAACACTTCTTGTAGTTTATTTCTACTACCCTTACTTGAAGTTGTTGAATGGATTCAGTGAGATTTCCCACTTGGCTCTCATTTGTCTCATATTCCATCTGTGTCAAGCCCAGCACAGAGAGAATTTCTCTAGTTATTGCTTCTCTAACTCCAATCTTCTCCACGAGCAGTTGATCTTTCTCTCTCTGGATCTGCACTCTAGCCTCTTGAAACTTTGCTCGGAGGTCATCTTTCTCTTGCTGGAAAACCCAACGTTTCTCTAAGGCTTCCTCCTTTTCTTGCTTCAAGGCCTATGTGGCTTGTTCTTTTTCTTCCTATACTCATTTAAGGAGAGCCTCTATTGCATCTGCTAATCTACATAGTTGGGCAAGCTCATCTCCCACTTCTATACCTTCTGACGATGATGGTGTTGTAGACACTGTGCGGATTGAATATAGTGCATGTTGTACCCCTTTCAGCTCTGCCTCGATCCTATCATACATTGTTTCTTGCTTTTCTTCATTCCATTGCAAAATATCCTCTAAAGTGTCCGCTACAACTGTGATGATAAGGTCAATATCATCCACTATGAGCACGGTGTGTAACTAGGGCTTATTGTCTCGTGACTTCTTCCACACTGAGGGTTTCTTCAGAGAAACCTTTCTTTTCTTTTATGTCTTGGCCTCTGTAAGGGGATACTTAGGCGGTGTCACTTTGCCCTTGTCTTTCTTGTATTCTCCCCCTTCCTCCTCTTGGTTTACTTCGTCACCTCTTCCTCCTCTAGGTGATTCAACTACAGTTTTCTCTGATGCGTTGTTTAGATCCTGCACCTCTTCCTTCTTCTTTGTCTTCTTAGCACTGCTTGGTCCATAATATTCTTCTCGGGTGACCACAGAACTTCCGATGAGGTCTAGGTAGAAGAGATCTGTCTATTTGACTGGTACAAGGAATTCTATAGGCCATTCATTGGCTATTTCCTCCATATCTTCCTCGGTCAGTTTGTAATAGGAATGTAGCTCTTCCTTGTTTTTGTCCCCACGCGCAGTGATATATATGAAGTTCCTATCTGCACGGAACTTCGCAAGTGGCCTGAACCTATGGAGTGTATTCAGTGTCATGCAAGGGAAGGATTCAATGGCCCTCTTCAGCTGCAAGTAATAGGTGTGGAAAATCGCATTTGACTACCATTTCTTCTCCATGTCGCTCGAATATCACAGGGTAGTGAACCTCGCGGCTAGGGGTTCGGACGGATCAACGTCAGGGAAGGTCGCTCCCTCTGGCATCTCCCAAGTGACAAAGGCAATGAGAATCAGCAACCAGCTGAAGTGAAACTTGTAGCCATGGTCCTGTGCTTCATGAAAATCCTTATCCAACTGGTTGACGAGGTAGCTCACCCAATTCATGTGCATCCCTTCAATGCATTTTCCTGCAAGGTTGACGATGAACCCCATGACTTGCATTGGTCTATTCTTCCTGACGAGCTTACCAGCGATCAACTGGAAATCTCAGCGCATTGTTCCATATTCGATGGAGGCTACCTTATATCCCTTCTTCCCCTTATCCACATCATCATAGGTGTCTTTTATTCATTTTGCCAGGGTGCGATCTACAACCTTCCCTGGGTAGAATTTTTGAGGGTCTAGTCCCTGCATGCTTAATCCAGTGATCGTGTGGATTAGCGTTGGATCCATAGTCATGCGCCTGTCTAACCATAGATAACCTCCATGGTAGCACGACAGGAGGAGTTTAACACACACATTAACCTCCTGATGTCTACTAAAGTGGGGTATCTTCATGACTTTGAGGATGGTGGACCTCACGATCTCATTAGTCCATGGCTTGGGGACTATCTTCGACTTCTTCCCCATTGTCTTTGTCAAGTACTTATGTGGTGCAAGCAGCGCATAATTCTTCTTGTCTCCCAGGATAAATTCAGTGATCTTAAGGTCAGGTATCATTCTTAGTTGCATTCCCACTATGTGTATCCCCTTTGGGAGGTACACAATGATGAGGGTGTACTCGAAATATCTTAGAACGTTGTCGTGACTAACTGCACCAACTACAGGCAAGATGTAGTTGGGCAGGACTAACGGGATGAGCTTCGCGTTCACTGGGTCATCGCAGTGCTTTCTTATTTTCTCTATCATGGTTTGGGATGGCCCATATTGACTGGATCGTCGTTCAATTGAGGGGGATTCTTGAAATCCTCCCATCGATAAGGCTTGTACTCCTGCAGACATGACCTTCTATGCCATAAGGTTGATCAATATTTCTTCTACAGACTTCTCTACTACGCTAAGGTCGCCCGACATGCATGCTCGTGATCAAATGTCTCAGGTAGGCGACTGTACACTCAAGGTAAGTAAAATGGATGGTGAGGTCTCAAAATCACAGCGTAGTGTTAATCAGTTCTCTGTGGGCTCGGATAATCACAATTTGCAAAAGTGTCCCTGGTGAGGCATTCGACAGATTAAGTAAACAACATAGTAACAGAATCCTCCAATAGGAAGGAATGCCTCAATCAATACAATTCCATATGTTGTCGCGTGGTCCTAACGGTCCAATGGCGATCTTTCTGGCTATAACTGTGTTTCTAGTCGTTCTGGAGCATCGTTGTAACGGTCGAGACACCTCCAACGGTCACATAGCTTCGTCGTGGCAAAGTGTCAGTTTGTGTTGTTCTGTTATTTCGGCGAGGTTCAAGTTCTGCAAGCCTACTTTCTTTTTGTTGATCTTTCTGGCCTTCTTTCCTATGATCTGAGTCGTTGGATCCCTCTTTCCATTTTTATTATTATCTTCTCTTAGCATAGTAACTTCTCATTGTTGAGGGTCATTCAAAGGGTTTAAGTGGAATACCTCTTCTCTTATTACTTCATGGGTTGGTTCTCTTCTCTCATGCATGGACAAGTTCTTTAAGACTTATTGCGTTATTTCAACCTCGATAGCTAGTTCTATATCCATTAGTATCTTTGACTTGGCCTCTTGTTCTTCTATTAAGCGTGCTATTATCCTAGCCATGAAATCCCTTAATTCTTACTTTTTCTGTTTGATAGCTTCCTCTTATTCTTTCCTTTGGATTTGATCTTTCTCAATCCAGGTCTTTCCCAATAAAAGTGCAAAAGGAGTTTTGTTCTCAACAAACTTAACGACCTCGAATTATTCTTTCGTCGATGATCCATGAGAAACCATACGTACATGAGTAAGTATTTCACATAGGTTTATCATCTTTTCTTTAAACAATCCTATTCCTCCCAATGAAGGAATCATAGCAGGTTTTCCCAAAATTTCCCAAGTACTTTCTATCATTATATTCACCTGTGTTTCCTCATCCAGAACACAGTCTATGTCGAAGTCTCATGTTATTATTTCTATGCACTCCTTCTCTTTTAAGATCTCTGGTAAATTGATGTCTGTGTGATCACTAAGGGTTTCTTTCATCTGCAATAATATAGTCTCTGATTCTTTTTGGTATTCTAGAATATCCTTAATCTATTGACCCTCTTTGTGGTTTTCTTGTCTCATATTCATCTTTTCAACTTTAGCAATCATTATAGGACAATCCAAAACTTCATGTCCAGTAGATTTACAACAAAGACAAATAGGACCTCTACCATGGCATTTCTTAGCAAGATGTCTCGGTCTTTTGCAATTATAATAGAGAGTCAATCCTCTCTTTCTCTTAAATGATCCCCAACCTTTCATGTACTACGCACTGGGGTCACAGTGATGAACCTACAAAAAACAAAATCTTGGATCTTGCATCCACTTGTTAGTCCAAAATTCTTTCTATGCATAGGAATAACATATCTTTCATTATTTCTATCAGATCTATTCATATCAAATCTTCTTTCTTCTAGTTGTGCCCTAGTTTTTAGACTAAGAAAAAATCTATCAAACATACCTAGATCCATTCTTTCGAAACAAAAATTTCTACTTATCTTACCTTTATCAGAGCACAAATATTTAAGATCTTATCTCTTTTCTTCAGACCTAGTTCCCTTCTTAGCAGAAGTAGAATACTATGCACCACAACAATAGATCTACGCACAAAGACTTCTCTTTTCTTCATTTCCTAGCAAACACGGTTTCAGGTCCCAGCAACGGAACCATTTGTTGGCACAGGGGAAGACCCAAGTTTCAATGCTTCAAAAACACACCAAAAAAAACCTAACTATCGACCCATTTGGCAACACCTACGAACCAGATGAAGTCTCACCCGAGGTAGAGGCAGGGGGGTTGCAGGACTCGGGTCTCTGCAACCTAGCTAGGACACAAATCTGTGATCACAATACTTAATAGAGAACTTAGCCAATATTATTCATTAGTCTCTAACTCCTTTATTCACATTGTAGTTTAAAACCCTAATTACAGAACAGCGCGATAGCAAGCATATCTAACCATTCATCACATAGCATCAAAGCAGATATAACATTCATTTACATCATAAAGCACTAAGCATCAAATCGATCTATCATACATATAGAATAAGAAAACAAGTACATAACAACATGGACATCATAGAACAAAGCACATCGACACAAAATATATGTGGTTCACCCCAGTGTGGGGCTACGTCCACCAACTCTTCTTCTTATTCTTTATTAGCTTCTTCCAATCTTATTACATGAACAGAGCCACAAGCCAACTCCACATAGGATAGGAGATCTACGCACACCTCACCAAATCCTCCTTCCCTGAGTTTGGTCAAGAATATATTCTTACATAGTATGTGCACAAAGCACTACAAATCACTTACACTTAGCTCTGCAAATCTCAACATACAGTATGCACAAATCCTTCACAACTATTTGCACTTAGCACTCTGGTCTCTTCTTACATCACCCAGCTACTTATTTATACATTACAAAAGGAGCCGAAACATGGGTAAGACCCATGGTCCGAAATCCCATACTTGTTACATAAACCATAAATCCTAAAAATCTTGTAAAAGGGGGCGATATCCCGCGATCTCCACTTCGCCTGGGTGCTCTGTCCTCGACCAGCCTGTCAAAGTCCCAAAAATGGTCAAAAACGACCAAGGTTCTCCAAAACTTGGTCGAGGGTTGTTGTCAGAGGGGCAGACCCAGGGTTCACTCCAAGAACGCACCAACAAGCCCTAGCTACTAGCCCTTTCAGCAACACCTGCGAAGCAGATACAGTCTCACCCGAAGCAGCGATGAGGGGGTTGCAGGAAAGAGATGTCTACAACCAGGGGAATATCAAGGGGATCTTGTATAACAACAATCATGGTATTCATATATCATTTACCAGCGAAATCTACTATGCACAGCTATAGATCTTGATCTAACACAGTAATGCAAATAATAGTATAATAATGGCAGAGATCAAATCATTAATCACTCACAAAACACAAGATGTACATGGTTCACCCTCTCTCTAGGGCTACATCCATAGAACTATGCTTATGATATATTAAGATAAATCTTACAGTTTTGATCTGCACTCTTGACCAGTAGATCCTCTCTCTCCTTTTGTCTTTCTCTCCCCCCTCCTGTGCACCCAGCTGAAGGATCCGATCTTCACACCCAGCTGAAGATCTTACAATACCAGAAGGCTTCTGCACTTGTCTCTCACAATACAATGACCTCTCACCACAACAATAGAGCTAAATCAATAATAATATCATACCCCCCCCCAACCCAGGTCCTCTTGACCTTTATTTATACATTATAATACCTCACCAACAGCCTTAGGCCGAAACCTAGGTGTCAAAACCCTAATTACCAAAACCCTAGGTGTCTAAGACCCTAGGTCANCATCCAATGGTGGATTTTTCCACTTCTTGAGTCATCCTTGGTCCATCTTCCTTGTTGATCTATCATCCTTGATATCTTCATCCAATGGCTTGCTTTTTCGTACTTCGCTCCATATTTTTTTCTCTTTTTCTCACTTCGACCCAGTGACAGTCACTGTGTCTCCCGTAAAGTTTGCTTTTTACCTTTTCTTCCTTTTTCTATGTTTCCTTTCATAACCAAGGGCCAATAGGCCCCCAACAGTCACCTATGACTCGTCCTAAGGCACTTCAGATCTTCTCCTTTTGTTTTACTTCAACTTTGGACTACACAGTGCAGCCTTTGCTTTCTTCTTTATGCCTCCTTCCTGTCCTTGTGCAGACTATCATTTCTGTTTTTGGTACCCAGTTTCAGCTGCACCTGGTACCTAAACCCTTTTCCTCATGCTTTTACCTAGAGATGTGAGGCAGTTGGTTGTCACAGTACAACTTCAACCGACTCCCATTCACCAATCCTTCTTTCCATTCTCCATTCAACGTCTTCAGCTACGTAGCTCCTCCTTCTGTGACATAGGTGATCTCATATGGTCCAAGTCAATGCGTTCTGAACTTCCCAGGGTGTTTGATAAACTTACTGTCTTATACCAGTACTAAATCACCTTGCCTGAATATCTTTTTCTTGATGTGCCTGTTGTGGTAGGCTTTTTCTCGTTCCTTCTAAACTTGTTGATGGAAGCCTGCAATGAATCTATCTTCTTCTAGTTTGACTAACTATGCTAGCCTCTCATGAACAACACTAGTATCATCCATGTCTGTAAATGTAGCAATTCTTAAGCTCGGTACCAAGTACTCCATCGAGACAACATATTCAAGACCATAAACCAACTTGAAAGGCGTCTGCATTGTTAATTTCTTGCAAGTGGTTCTATAAGCCTAGAGTATTGTTGGTACTCTTAAATCCCAATCATCCCTGTTCATGCTGCAAATATTTGTCAATGTTGTCTCCAAGATCTTGTTGAATGCTTCAACCGTTCCATTTTCTTGTGGATGGTAAGGTGTACTCTTCTGATGGTGGACTACAAATTCTTTAGTCAGGGCTGCAACTATCTTATTGATGAAGTGTGTACCTTGATCACTCATAAGGACCTTAGGGCATCCAAACCTGGTTATTATGTCATCAAATATAAAATGCGCAGCTGTATTTTCCCTACAGTCCTTGAATTCTCTTGCTTCATCCCATCTAGTTAGGTATTATGTCGCAGTGATAATATACCTTGTTGTTGTGCGCTTCCCTGCTGGATTTATAGGTCCCACGAAGTCAATGGCCCATTTTTCAAATGCTTGCAGGGTCATCTATGGTGCCAATGGCATCTCATCTCTTCGGGATGGTTTTCCAACTCGCTGGCATACATCGCATGCTCTGGTATATTCTTTAGCATCTCTGTGTAACATATGCCACCAAAGGCCAGCTCGCAGAACCTTCTGCGCAATTTCTTTCCCTGCGTAATGTCCTTCTATGATTCTTTCATGAGCTTTTGCGAGGATCATCAGGCTCTTTGTTTCCATAACGCATCTTCTTAGTATCTCATCAGGTCCTATTTTATATATTTGACCAGCTATCAGTGAAAAATCTGCAGCACGCACTACTAGTTGTTTTTTTAAGGAGATTGTCTACTCACTCGGAGCCATTCCTGTTGACAGGAATTGGACTATGTCTGCAAAGTGCTCATCATATTTCTAATGGTGAGCAGTTGTGCATCCGGTAATGTATCCTCCAGACTGGTAGGTTCTTCACCATGTTCCAACCTTGACAGGTGGTCTGGGCCCTTGTTCATTTTTCCTGGCTTAACTATGATCTCAAAATCGTACTCTTGGAACAGCAGAAGCCATATACAGATTCGTCCCCCCAACACTGTCTTGTTGACTAAGTAATTCAACATGGAGTGATCAGTAAACATTTTAAAGTGTCCTCCTAACAAGTAGTGGCGGAATTTTTGCAATGCATACACCATGGCTAGTCCCTCTCTCTCTGTAGTGGTGTAATTAACTTCAGTTGTGGACAGCTTCCTACTGGAAAATTCTAATGGATGATCAATGTCCCCTTCTCCAAGTTGTGCCAGTACTACTCCTAATGCAATGGAAGACGCATCAACATGCACATGAAATTCCTTGCTCCAATGTGGAAAGACTAGAATAGGCGCAGTTACCATATTTTGTTTCAGTGTGTCGAAGCTCTGTTGGCATTATTCTGTCCAATCGAATTGACAGTATTTCTTTAATAAATTCTCCATTGGCGCAGAAATCTAAGCATATCCTTTGATAAATTTCCTGTAATATCCAGTATGTCCTAGTGCATTGCATAGTTGTTTGACTAAAGTAGGTGGTGGCAAATCAACTATAATTGCAATCTTGGATGAATCCACCAACAATCCTTGCTTGCATACAATATGACCTAATAATACTCCAAATGGTGAGAAGAAGATGCATTTCTTCAAATTCAAATCAATTTGACACTGCCTGCATTTATCCAGCATTAGCCTTAGACATTCAATATGATTTTTCAACAAACTAAAAACAATCCAGTCATCAAAGTATGCTTCTAAAAACTTATGAAAAAATTCTTTGAACACTTTAACCACCACCTTGGAAAGATGGTTGGGGCATTATTCAATCCAAATGGCATTACTGTATATTCGTAGGATCCCCACCCTGTGGAAAATGTAGTCTTATGGTGGTCCTCCTTAGCGATGCAGATCTGATGGTATCCTGAAAACCCATCTATAAAAGAATATACTTCTTGACCTCCCACGTTATCCAACACTTCATATGTGAATGGTGTAGGGAAAGGATCATGTAGACAAGAATCATTCAGCTTCCTAATATATACACAAATCCTAATCTCACATGTCTTCTTATCTTGCACTACCATGGGGCTAATCCACTCCGACTACTCGACAGGTTCAATAATCCCTGCTTCCAGCATTTTGTCGAGCTCAATCTTCACTTTTTCCTTATATTTCGGGTTCAGTAGGTAGGGTATTTGCTTGAATGGATTTTCATATGGTTTCAAAGGTATTCTCATCTCTCCCATAGGTCCTTTGATACCCTTCATCTCAATGAACTTGGTCGGGAATAAGTCCTAATACTCGTGCAATAATTCTGTGATTTTTTCAATGGTAGTAGTGTCCCAGTAATATCCGACATTGGCAAGATTGGGTGTCTCCTCTATCCCAATATTTACTTTCTTTATCTTTATCAGCTATCCAATGAATGGCAGTTCAACTCTTGGTCCTTCCACATCTCTCTGGCCTTTTTTTTCTGTGAAATTCACCTTCCTTGGATCATCGTCTTCGTCAGCATTAATGTTGTAGCAGATCTGCAGTTTCTGGAGGGGCCCAATCCATTCATCCTCTTCTTTCTCCAAAGGGAGGCCAGATGCCTCCTTAAATACTTTATGTCTCACCATCTATAGTGCTCAATCTACTAAAGGAAATTCACTTTCAAACAAAAAGGTGGTTATAAAATTTTGGATCATACCTTCCCATTATGAAGTGACGAGGCGCAGCTCTGCTTGAAGGTGCCAGTTAATCAGGGTGGTATCCAACGTATTGACAAATCTGTGTACCCATTGTTCTCTAGGAACGTCACTCCAAGCCTCTTCGTAGCTACGTACGTGGTCCTTTGGGCAGCTTCAACCTGTGTATCTTACTTCGCAGCTTCCTACTTGTGTTGAAAACCACATTGTCATCAAAGTTCGGCATTGTGTCCATTCTGTGATGTTTCCCTTGTGCATTCCCCACCATCTTGTTGGTGTGGATTTCATGGCCTCATCCATTTCCAACAGCCTCTGTTGTGTTGGTACACTTGTCTCAAACTCTGATAAGAAGTTCTCTAAAGGGTTCAACCCATCAAATGTGGGTAGATTACTCACTGTTGTGCCAATCCAGCGAACTTCTCTGGTTATCCTAGCACATCTTCTTGTAGATACTTCATACATCTGGTTATGTCAGTTCTCCAACGCTTCTTCTAAGTCAGATGAACATGTGTTGTCACTTTTCCAGCTCAGATTCCCATCATCTAGAGGGTTGATATAATCTTGTTGGTTGGCTGTTAATTTGTAGATGTTTTCCAGTTCAAATGCATGGTCTTCTTCTCTGATAGGCTCTGTATATTGTGGACCCTCATCTGGATCCAAAGGTGCAATGACCCTAAGGCCAGCTTTCTCAAATGTCATGTGTCTTTTCTTTAGATCAACAACAGTAGAATTGTCAAAGGCCCAATCAATTCCTAACAATGCAAGGTAAGGGCAGCTATCATCAACAATTCCAATTACCTCAAAATCTGCAAAGGTTCTTACTCCATCGATGTCCACCGGGACATGCTCTAATCATCCAAATGGGCTGACAGCTTGTTGATTAGCCATGCGAATCCTAATAGGGGAATATATCAGCTTGGTTTTTCCCATCGGTGCCCAAGTCTGCTTCGTCATGACATTGACCTCCGACCCTAAGTTGAGGACCACATAGTCTATCTCATACTCTCCTATCTGAGCATTCAAGTGTAATTCTTTATTTTTCCTTCTCCTTTTTCCAATTTGGTGAACTTCCCTATTCAGTAAGGGGTCTATCTTTCCTAGCTCATACTTCTTGATTAAATCTTGTAATTCTTGTACAGCGCCTTTATCTTGAATCAACTTAACACAAGTGCACTAAAATTCCATGAGTTTTCTTACCTCTTTCCCTTCTGTTGGCGGTGCAGACAGATCAAACGCCTGAGGCATGCCATATTCTTTGATTTCTGGTTGTCTCTTTGACGAAGATCCTTGACCTATTTTGAACTATTTTCTTGCCTCCTCGAATATCTGTCTTTCTTTCTTAGCATCGAACATTGGGGTCTTTTCTGTAGCTTTCCTAACTCCGTGGTTGTTATCAATCTTTCCTTGGGCTGCTTTGTCTTCTTCTGTAGCAGCACCTCCTCGACTGATAACAACGAATCTAGGGTCTGCTCTGCGAGGTTCAATGTATATCATTTGTACTTGTGGGTTCTGTTGAGGTCCTCGTCCTTCTTGAAGTTTATCCAGTAGCACAGGGAATTCCTCTATGACATGCTCAAAGGAGTTACAGTAACTACAGGTTGTACAAGGATTCTGACAATCCCTTGCTAAATGTCCTGGCTGCGCGTAGTTGTGACAGATTATTTGTCCTCATCCTCGTCCCATACCTCCTCCTCCTCCTCCTCCTATGTATCCACCGCGAGAATTGAAGTTTCCTCTCCCCGGAGAGTTGTATTGCGGAGTGTTTCCTTCTTGTTGTACTTCGCCTTGAATATTGTATATATCTCTTGACCTTTCATGCATGAGATCATAAGCTCTATAATCTCGATCATCGTGCCCCACTGATTTACATAATGTACAATACAAGTTTGTGGGTGTCTGAACATACTTCTTCATGTAGTAGCACTCACCTAGACGATGCCTATTTCTGCATACATCACGCCAGGGTAGGTTAACTTGCTTCAAGGGGCTCGGCACCCCTGAGGCCAAGTACTCATGAAATAAGGGACAATGTTCCTTATCATGTCCTTCAGATCTACATATTACACATTAGATATCTTCCCTTTTTTCTTTTCCCTTATCTTTCTTTATATCTTCGACCTGTAAATACAAACTAGTTAGCTAGCTCATGATCTAGCTAATGCCTGAGCTAGATTCTCCCATCGGTGTTGATTCAAGATTCATGGAGATCTCCAAAAGCTTATGCATGTTATGTAATCTTCTATTGCATCAGAGGAACTCTTATGTGTGGTAACAACGCAGCGATGAAACATTATTTGTTCTGTTCATCGGGGATCTGAAAAGTTAATCGGCCTGTTAGGGTCTTGAATCTCTGGTCGAACTCCTAAATAGGTTCTGCTACCCTTTGTTTAATCTCTTTTAGTTTTTTAATACATTGTGACTCCGACTTAGGTTTCTTAAAATCTGCAATCAACACATTCTTGATCTCATTAAGGGGCTTAGGTTGTGCCAGTCCTTGGACAAGTTTCATGTACCATCTCAGTGCGCGGTCCCTTAGCATAGTGCAGAACTGGGTTCTCTTGATGGCTTCATTGGTGATACTTTTAATATTCCATACGGATTCACACATATCCATCTCCTCTAACGATAGGGAGTCTCATTTCATCTTCCCTAGAGTTGACTAGGCTTCTTGTCTGAGTAGATGTTGAGCTACTAGTAACAGTACTCTGAAGATTCTGGTGGTTCCGACTACTCTGACTGCTAAGTACTGTTGGGACAATAGGAGGATTAACATTACTTACTTCAGTAGTCCACGCAGTTCTTGAGTTTTTTGGCTCACTTTGGTGCAGTTCTTCAACTTCCCCTTCTTCTGTTATGGTGGGTTTTGGATGCTCTTCTTCAGTTAGATCTACCTCTTCTCCACTGTAGAAACCCTCTTCTCCATAGTTTTTCTTAAAAAAAAATTCAAGGTGAACCCCTCAGAATAGTTTTCCACTGCGCGTATGCCCTACTTTTGTGTCGTTGTTGCTGTCCGAGATATTGAACATTATCCTTTTCTGGTTCTACCAATCTACTGTATCTTCAAGATGTGGTTTTAATGCAAGAGCATCTTGATTATTAGCTTCAGAAAGTGCAAAAATTTTCCTCTGGGTCCTTTGAAAAAGTATCTCTCGGCTTGTCTATACGATTATGTTCTGTCAACAGCAAACTCGGTGATATAACCTCCAATGGTACTATCAAACTAATGATCTACTGCTATGGATATAGTGTTGTCAATTCTCTTAACCTTCTGGATCAACGTCAGTGTCCAAACCATAGAAGGTCTAGATCTGATCTCAAACTGTGTGTCAGCTAACCTAGCCAACCACTTGTGTANTCCAAAGAAGATATCGTGAATGTCGGTGAAGATGTATCTTTACAGCCAATCTTCAGTACTCAGTTTAGGGTTCTTGTTCTAGGCTTCAGCTAAGTCCTTCTCTTGATCCTCTATCCACTTCTGAATCTCTGTCTTTGATGGGAACCACCTTGACATTCCCTTAAAAATATTTCGGTCCCAGCAATGGAACCATTTGTTGGCACAAGGGCATACCCAGGGTTCACTCCAAGAGCACACCAACAAGCCCTAGCTATTGTCCCTTTCGGCAACACCTGCGAAGTAGATGCAGTCTCACCCGAAGCAGCAATGAGGGGGTTGCAGGACAAAGATGTCTACAATCAGGGGAATATCAAGGGGATCTTGTATAACAGCAATCATGGTATTCATATATCATTTACCAGTGAAATCTACTCTACGCAACTATAGATATTGATCTAACACATTAATGAAAATAACAGTATAATAATGGAAGAGATCAAAGCATTAATCACTCACACAACACAAGATGTATGTGGTTCACCCTCTCTCTAGGGCTACGTCCACAGAACTGTGCTTATGATATATTAAGATAAAGCTTACAGTTCTGATCTACACTCTTGGCCAGTAGATCCTCTCTCTCCTTTTGTCTTTCTCTCCCCCCTCATGCGCACCTAGCTGCAGGATCTAATCTTCGCACCCAGCTGAAGATCTTACAATACCAGAAGGCTTCCGCACTTCTCTCTCACAATACAATGACCTCTCACCACAACAATAGAGCTAAACCAATAATAATATCATACCCCCCCCCCCTGACCCAGGTCCTCTTGACATTTATTTATACATTACAATACCTCACCGATAGCCTTAGGCCAAAACCTAGGTGTCAAAACCCTAGGTGTCTAAGACCCTAGGTCAACTTGATCCACTTTTTTCGACTTCGCCAGCCTATCTTTCCTTCCTTCTCGTGTGGTGCTCCAAAGCATCCAATGGTGGATTTTTCCACTTCCTAAGTCATCCTCGGTCCATATTCATTGTTAATCTGTCATCCTCAATCTCCTCATCCAATGACTTGCTTTTCCGCACTTTGCTCCATCTTTTCTGCTCTTTTGCTCACTTCGACCCAGTGACAGTCACTGTGTCTCCCGCAAAGTTCGTTTTTTACCTTTTCTTCCTTGTTCTCCATTTCCTTTCATAACCAAGGGCCAACAGACACCTTACTCTTTTCCTGTGAATTCATTATTGTTAAATTTATATGCAGCAATGAGAGCCATTCTCCTGGAGGATCGCCAAGACCCTAGATATGTTCTAGGACCCCTGGACTGGGTCCAGGGTACCCATGCCTGGGGCATTGGGTGTCTTGGTCTGGACCAAGCTATTATAAGTCCCTAGATGTGTTCTAGGGCCCCTGGATGTGTTCCAAGGAATCCTTGCTTAGTGCTTGGATTGATCCTTGGATGTGTTCCTTGGTGGTTGATGAGATAAGTCCCTAGATGTGTTCTAG
>JASDQU011313198.1:0-11855 GCA_032191745.1 Picea mariana
GAAAGAGCACAAAGCTCTTAATCCTTTCAGAGCTAACAAAGCTCAAGAAGAATAGCGAGATTGAAGTATCAAAAGGGAAGGTTCCTTTGTTTGGAAGATGAATGAATGAGATTTGTTCGAGAAGAGCCAAGGTCTATTGTGACAATTGGATACAAAAAGCAGTGTGGGAGTTAACCCCTTGAGTCCTTCGGACTTCACGAGTTTGATGAATTGAGCAAGTTCATTGTAAGGGAGGTAAAATCCTCAAAGTCCCGAAGTCCTGAATTTAATCTGGGCCTTAAATCTAAGGATGCCCGGGAGCCATCCCGACCGTCAGATCTATGAGGTAGTCATCCTGATGTTGACCAACTCTGAGATATTTCAGTCGAGGAGTGAGTCAGCCTCCCGAAGGCCGGAGTTCACCTGAGTCATCGATCTCCGAANAGATTTTGGCAAGAGGCGAGAACTCCCGAAGGCTGAAGTGTCGGAGTTCACCTTGACCATTGACAGTAGGGGATGCATGTCCAAAGATCTGACACTCCAGGAGGATTGCATTCCGAAGGTTTGCGTTGGTGAGTACTTTGAAACTCTCGAAGCGTGAATCCCTGAAGTGATTTGTAGTCGTCGATTCGTGGGAAACACGTGTCGATATATCATTAACTCTGGGTGAAATCCTTTCGAGAGAAAGTGAGTGTGGAAAGGTAGAAACTCCCGAATGCAGAAATCCCGAAGTAAACCATGACCGTTGATCGGGAAGGACACGTGGCGCATGATCTTTGACTCTAGAATAATTTACTCTGGGAGGACGGATTGTTGGAGTGTTTGGATCACCTGAACATCGAAGAGCTGAAGAGAACCTCAACCGTCAGATCCAGGGGGACGCGTGGCATAAATATGTTGTATTCGAGTAAAATCACTCTAGGAGGAACGAGTGCATAGGAGTTTGAAACTCCCAAAGCCCAATAGACGAAGTAGCTGGGGGCTATTGATCTATGGGAGGACATGCGTTAATAGATCGTGGAATCTCGGTGAAATTCTCTAGGAGAAAGTGAGCATGGAGAAGTTGAGAGTTGATATTCCCGAAGGCCGGAGTCCCGAAGTGGATCACAACCATTGATTGCAAAGGGACGCATGGCGCTCGATCTGTAACTCTGGGTACAATGTACTTTGGAGGAAAATGTGTAGGAATGTTTGAAATCTTCTTAATTCTGATGTTCGAAAGTGAATCAGGACCGTCAGAATCCCCAAGGACATGCGACATCATAATGTGAACTTCAGAGGATTTCCATTCTGGGGGAATTCGTGCGGGGTTGTCTTAGAACCTAGTCACAACTCATGATCATATGAAAGTATAAGGGGAATGGAAGAAATCGAAGGACTTAGAAGAGGATATTTTCCAATTTTAAGCTTAGTTCAAAGCATGGAGGCCGCGACTGGAAAGCCCTGGAAGAGAAGAATGAAATAGAGACCCCTTAATGAGGGTATTGTTCTCTCAAGGAGAACAGAATTTTTATGCCTCTTCGTGGGTGTGTTACAAATTGGTATTAGAGAATGGTTACAACACTTGGTCTGCTTGGGCTCATGCACGAGTCTCATAAAGAGGTATTTTTATATGCATTTACTCCTTGAGGAGAAGGACTACAGATTGAACTTGTGATTTTGGGAATTCTTGTTGAATTTCAGCTAAAGAATTTCTTTAGCCCTTGGTCAAAGTGATAACTACTCTTATTGGAGTAGGGATATGATAATTAACATTAATAATACTATTTGAATGTGGATATCTAAAGGTGGCAGGGTTCTGTCAAGGGTAGATGAAGCCCGAAGGATGAGTGATCTGGTGTTCGTAACACTGCCTCTAAGCATGGGCAGTTGGAACCATAGGCACTGATGATGGCTGATTATATAATGGTTAATACCTTTGTGGGCTTAGAGGAATATGATAGGATCAAGTAGGATCCTTGGCAGTATAATTACTGCTTTATATTAAACTCGGAGTATATAACTCCTCATGACCAGAGGAAAGGTGACATGGGTAAAGTCCTATAGAAGTTGAGGTAAGAAGGTTTTCTTTCCAGCAGTTATAGTATAAAAGGGAAAGTGATGTTGGTTGGTTATTTCCATAAAGAGAAGGCAACATCAGTATGAGTTATAACTGTGAGATTATTCATGTAAGTGATTGTAATCTCTAACTAAATAACACTAATGATAAAACTAAGCTAGTACAATGAATACTTAGTTTTGTGTGTATGCTTGAGTGCATGGATTTAATGCATTGAGAAGCTTCTTGATATGAATCCTGATATTAATACCAGTTAGGTACGAATGATATTAAATGTGCAAGAGATGCACATGTATGATGTAAGAGTATAAGTATACTAAAGGCCCAATATGGTTTCCATGATGAGTGAAATGTGAGGCAAGCATAGCACTTGCCAAGATTGAATGAATACCATGGATGCATGGTTGACTCCATTTTGAATAGTCATAAAAGTTCTGTTTTGAATGATAGCTTAAGGGGAATGTGCTCCATCTCCCCAGGAAAAACCAATACAAATATATGAAAGAGTAAATGAGCAAGGATGCTCTGTTTTCATAATAAGAGGCAAATGATTATGCCTTTAAGGATCACATGAGAATGATTGTAAAAAATCGTGAGTTGACTAATTTTAAAGTAGAGATGTATGTAGGCTATGAAATATACCTATGGCAGCGACACACAGGCTTATGATTATGAATATGGCTAAGTACATCATGGATGTAAGTTAACAAAAACTAGAATATGTGTGGATATATAATCGGGATGCATGTCAGAAATGCATGTCTATGTCCCTTAAATAATTCTTAGTAACGAGCCGAAGCTAATTCAAGGTTGAAGCCATCAAAGATAGTGATGGATATGCAATGAGGAAGTTGTGTTTTGAAGGAGTTCCTTGTGAAGAAACTGTGTAAGAGCTCTGTCAAAAGAACAAGTCACAACCCTAATGATTGCTGAAGGTTGGGAAATGGGTTGCAAAGCCTGCCTATATAAGAATCCTGGATTACATTTTTAAAACAAAATGTGTAGGTGGAAGACTAACAATTGAATGTTAACCGCTTTGAGAACCAAATGATAATGTGTAGGATGCACAGGTTCATGACCCACTATGAACAAAAATCTTGCTATTAAAACATGTTGTTGTATCCAAAAAGGTTAGAGTGATGCCTAACCAAGGATGCTCAAGGAAAAGAGCAGGGAGATCCCAACTTGGAATAAATTGCAAAAAGCCAAGAAGAGGAAAAAGGAGGAACACTTGTCCACCCTAACAACTCTGAATGGATTACAAGGTTGTAAGTATTATATGAGTAGCTATGAGAACAAGTACAACTGGGAAAAGAGAATGGATAAATAAGTATGTTTGATTGAATAGGCTTGGTTGAAGCCACACCAAGCAAAGGAAGTAAGGCCTTAGAAATAACTCAACTTGGTTGAAATCCCTAGGCTGTGTGGAAGGAGTGGGAAAAAGGGAAGATCCCCTAACTCCTTTCTTGCTATGTGTTATGTTTCCTCGGGAATGAAAAAGATGATTTACTAATAAAAGTAAATGTTTGGACACCATAGCGATGATGATTGTTTTAATGCAAAAACAGTTGAGAACTGTCTGTATTACATTCATGAAAAACTTTGAGGGTAATGTGATGAAGTTCATAATGATACGCTAGGACATTTTGAAGATGTTTCATGGAATTGAATGTTATGCACAAAATTTTGGAAGGCAAATGTATGCCTCAGATACCCAAGTAAAGTATGATTCAGGAAGAAAACCCTGATCGAATCAGGTAAATCGAGAGCCTGACAGAGGAGATGACCGCGATTTGTTCATGAGAAGGACACCGATATCATTAGTAAAATTGACTTCAATACCCACTAGAGTTAACGGATCAAACACCAGTCGTTTGATAAGATCGACGACTTGTATTCATTACGAAGATCAAATTGGCACACGGGTTAATGACGAAGCCTGTGATCGTAATTTAATCTCAATATAGTTTTGTTTTAAGTTTGAGGTCCGATCATAGATCGAACGAACCATATTCATTGTGGGGCACGAAGGAGGAATTAATAGGCACGCTAGTTCACGGCTCGCAATCAACCTACACCGTTGATATTGTTGAGGTGGATGGTCAACGACCACGATTAAAAGAGTTGAGCAAGAACTTTTTAGATTTCAGAGATTGAACTCTCTGATAAAGAGCGAGCATGTTGGGGACTCTCCAATCACTGTGAACCATTGATCTGTGAACGATCAGTGGTTGGACCTGTAAGGAACCCACGTGTTAATGCCCCGTAAACTCATACTGCGATTGGGCTCGGTGGCTAGATTTGACAAATCAAGTTCTCAATCTAAATTCTCAGCCAAAACATTTCTATGTTGGCATTATTATTTGGAAATCGTGTGGTTAAAATCAATCGAGGGCTATGATCGACAACCCACAATCATTGCATAGATTGCATATGCACATGAGTTAACATCGATACCTATACCCGTAATCTAAATTTAATATAGTGTTTTTTTGAGTTTGGGATCCGATCGTAGATCGGACGACCCGTATTCGTTGAAAAGGTCAGAAGGAGAATTAAACCACGAGCTATTTGAGGCTCCATAATCCCTTGCCTCCGTTGGATCCAAGGAAAGACATATCTTCACCGTCGAATTGCAGACAAGGTGTTTAGCCAAGATCATAACACCCAAACACGAGAGCTAAAAAGATAGCACCTGAAAAGAATAGAGATAAGGTCACAACTCTCAATCGCATGGAGAGAAAACATAGTTCATCCGGGCCAGATGTTGTTCCTGATTATGTACTTAAGGCTTAAAAGTACAGTGTCAAGGCATCCGAAAGTATGTTAAAGATTGATAAAAGGATATGCTCACCTTTGGTATAGGAAACTAATGAGGATTTATACATTCTCATTGTCTAGCTTCCAAATGTTCCTGAGTAGTAATATCTTGTTCAATGGCTGCCCATGAACGTTCAAGTTCCTCCCGGGTGTTAGCAGTTTTAAGGATTATGTCAAAAAGATTTAAAGCAATGTGTGTTTGATTAGATAGTCTGGGTTCATTATTAGGTTGAGTTGCAGCAGGGACGGTCATTGAGGAATAGTACCAGTATGGAAATAATTTAAAGAGAGATTTCAACGCTGTTTCAATTTTGGTATAAATAAAGAGAATTTTTTATTTTTTTTTACTTTAAGAACAAAATAGGAATGCAAACTTGAAGGCTCTTTCCCGTAACTGTATTATTTTTAATAAAAACAGATGTGGGGTGAGAGAAAAACATTTAGCTGTATATAACGCAATGTTCCTGTTAAAGGGAAAACTCACACATAAACAGAAGAAGAAATTAGTATAGAAATAATTGACATAGTGTAAATAAATATATAATTCTGTAAATGCAGATTGGTCTTACACCCGCTGATAGTAGGTGCAGAGGAAAGACAATAACCAATTAAAGAAAGATGAAATCCCTTCGCTATAGTAGTGGTCATACTAAAGTATAGCGATACACATAAATTATGAAAAGTGAAATGAAATGAAACATGAAACACAAAGAAACAAACTTGTAACGCAGTCGTGACGGAATCAAGAATCTTCAGATTTTTCTTATATTAACTTCTCGAATGCCAAAAAACTCTATTACAATCAATACCAAAATGGTCCATCCTGTTCTATTTCTTTCTCTGCTATATTTATACAATTTTACAGATCATTTAGACTCTTAATGGTTTCACAAAATCGATTACAACCGATAGGAGCGCAACTTCTCCCTTTATCCTACTCTATTTTTAATTGGTGCTAGGTGCTCATCTTTGCATGGATTCGGTGTATGCAATGCATCTGTCCACAAATTTAGATACTAGCTGTGAGGGTTCTGCTTGACAGCTGGCCTTGGCAAAGTAGCATTCTCGGGCTAACTGCTGTAGCTTGTCGCCCGTTTGTGCAGCGACGATGTCGAGGGAAATTATTTGTGCGCTGGGTTGGATCAAATGCTTATAAACTCGAGCCATGTCCACCCTGTCTATATGAGAGATATCTGCCAAATCTCTCACCTCCTTCTCTTTCAGATCAAGCGAGATATGTTCTACATTCATTTGTATTAAAGTTTCGGCATCGCCTCCAGTATCCATACCCAACAGCTCGCCCTCTATGGAATTTAAGGCCTCTTCTAATGAATTGGTCACTTTTTGGGATTGTTCCTTGCCCAGGGTAATGTTATGCTCCCGGTCCTTCAACAAAATATTACCTCTAGTTTGTTCTGGGAGAGTGAGTCCGGGGGAACCTGCTGGAACTCTATCATTCGTGGCTATTACCGCCTCCTGGAAGGCGACCTGAACTGCTCCTGCATCTCTTTCTCTGTCATTCAGGTTCTCGAAAACCTTATGCATCAACAAACAATCCTCTCGGATCGTTCCTATTTTGGTGAGCAAGCTCTGCTATGCAGAAGAGATCTTATTTCGAATCTGGGTCGCTCGGGATTTAAACCCCTTGACATCAATAACCCTACCTTTAGCAATCTCCACCTACGGCTGCAACTCTGCAATCATAGTCCTCTGCTGACCAAATTGCACCCGACCATCTCAGATCACTGAATGTGCTTGTTCCAACTTAGTTTTGAGAACTTCTATTTCCTTTTTATCGGCTAGTCGAGCCAGTTCTATTTCCCCACTCACCTGACCTTTAGCGCTTTCTGCGGCTGAAACCACTCTGGCTTCGAGAGTCTTGATCATGCGATTCTTTCTTTTGACTTGGCTTTTTAACATCCTGACCGAGAATTGATTCGCAGATGCAGACACTCCTAGCGTTCCTGCGATCTCTGTGGCGAATTCCTCGTTCTTTTTGTTCTTTCCATCGGTCATAACTTTGAACTTTTTAGCAGTCGATACTTTGTCTTGGTAAACCTCCCTTTTCACAACTACTTTTCTCTTTTTGTCAAAGAAAAACTCATTTGGAGGAAGTTCTTCTACTCTGATAAGCCTTAGATCCTCACCGAAAATCCATCCTTCTTCTATATTTCCTTACGTTGACTGCAAGGGGGTGACAAAAGTGATGGGTTCCCCAATCTGCTTCGCTGCCTTTCCTGGTGTGACGACTGAGTCTTGCTTCTTCGGAGGATCATAGGTCTTCGCCTCAGTTTCGGGACTCTGGGTTTCTGGCGGGTCTGTGTTTTTTACTTTCACCTCTAAACTATGTTCCTTGGGTGGGTCCATAGTCTCTTCTTCCGCTTCAGGATTCTTCCCATGCTCCCCTTGCTGGTGTTTTCCGGGGTTAGAAATTTGATCCTCAGAACCTTCAACATCCTTCTTTTTATCCTCGGAAATACCCAAACCTCCCAACACAGTGGGAAGGCTTCTTTGTCTATGTTCTTGGAATTTCAATACCGATGCCATGTCTTCGGGTGCTAAAGATTGGATCCTGACTTGCACTTCCCCATAAGATATCGACCCTCGAAAAATGTCATCCGAGGGTGAACACTCGTGTTCAAACTTCTTCAGCCCACAATTTGCCAAATGGTTGCTTACAATTTTCTGAGGATCATGTTTTTATATTCAATGGAAACCAAACTCAGGTCTTCCAGGGCTGCAGCCTCGGCTTTAGCATGCCGGAAATCTAATAAAGAATAAGAATTTAGCCGAATAGGGAAAAACGGCCATACCTTCTTCGAAGATTCTTTGAGCTCTTTACTCACCCCACCAATCACTATTTGTCGGGTGATCTCGCGAAAGGCCAGCTTGTCGGGGATGAACAGTAGTAGCGCAAGCGGGGGAACAGTAGCTCTGAACACTCTGAAATAGGAAAAATCTGCTTCTACATACCAGTCTGCTATACCACTCAGATTTGCAGCAATGCTATCTGAGATACGAGGTGGCGAACGACCAAAAATGGCGATGTGCAGGGGCACCATCACCTAGTTGAAAATTTCGTAAATAAATTTGTTTGCTTTATTTTCCCACAGTTTGTCGTGGTACTCATGTATAGGTTTTTCTAGGGCTGGATTCCAAGCCCAGTTCATCAAAGGGAATGGTGTCATGGAACATATTGTGTCCATGATATACGCAGACATGAAAAAAGAGGATGGTCTCCCGCTTTCCTTCTGCTCCCGATACTCTGTGATCTGGTTGAAAAAACTGTCCGAGAGTATCTTTGCCCAATTGAATGAGCAACCTTCTACTACCCGAAATATGAGAGGTACCCACGCAATGTAGAAATGTGATGTATCATCCTTTCCAAATAGTCGGCATGTCATCATGGCCACATACATATACTGTGGCTCCAACAAAGCGATTGAATAAACACCCTGGTCATTTGCTCTGAATTTCGCGGAGAGCGAAACCCAATCTTTTATCAATCCGGGCATGGTTTTGTCATATTGAGTGCATTCCTTCTCTTTGAATCCCTCCAGGAATTCAGCATTATATGTGTATTCAGATGTTGTTGGGAGATTATACATGGTTTGGATATGCTCTGGTCCAAAAGTCCCGACAGTGGTCCATTGGTCATTTATGATAGTTCTAGTGGGTAGGTCTATGTGAACCAATGCCCATCGGATCATGTCATAATATGGGAGCAACTGTGGTCTGGTTGCAACCCGGTGCATTCCCGATTGAAAAACTATATTGTATTTAGTGTTCAGGTCGTCCTTTTCATTATCATTGTCGTCGGAGTCTGAATAATTCACCAACTCAGATTGTAGAATATCTGAAACAAACGACCAGCTAGGGACTGAGCCGCCACTCCAGGGCGAAGTGTCAGAGACATTATCCGGGCCTTGCCCTGCAACCTCAATGTTCACCTTCACTGCTTTCCTTGGAGCCATGGCTGAAACTTGTGTTTTCGCTCTTCTGCGATAGACCTGTGTATACATGCCGAAATTAGTTCACTCAGAGAAAGGTGAGCTCTATGCGCTTATGAAAAATGTTTAAAATAAAATGAAACTCCTGTATATATTTGAAAATTCTGTACTCTTCGACATAGGTCTGTCAAATCATAATTAGAAACAAATTTATTGCATAAAATCTGATCTCATTATTCGTAGATTCACTCTAATCTTCCATTAATGTCATCAATGTTTGGCGGTCTGACGGTCAGTCGGAGTATGGAGAGTAAAAAGTTACCTCGGGAAATGTGCAAACCTCGATGCGTGGGACATATTTCGCATTATTTTAAATTTTCAAATCTTAGCAACGTAAATAATTTTCTCGCTGTCCGCTGCATCATGAATTTCCTTTTTACATTTTGACTCTTCAACTCGCGAGACTGCGAGTGCCGATTTTAGCTTAATTAATAGTAATCCTGATTTGGAGCATCATTAATTATATAATTAATTTATTCACCATATCGCAACTTGGAACTTCGAAGACAAACTTTTGGGAGAATGGTATGCCGAGTCGTGAAACCGCGATGTGGCGATAATTAAGGCTCAAATTATGGGAAGAAAATCTTATATTAGGCTACTAATTGATCTTGTAATAATCATGTCGCAACCTCGTGAGTCGGGGTTTTGGATGCCTTAACTTTATGAAAGAAAGTGTTGAGTGACGAAGCGCCGAGAACAAATTTTAACCATGGTTAGTATTTTACTAGGGTTATCCCAAAAGTACCTTTTTTCCTCGGCTCTCGGGGCTATAAAACAAAAAACTTGGGTTTGACGAACGCCGAGGCGTGAACTCCCAACAACGTCTACTCATGAGTTAAAAGTTTTACCCTAGTTAATGTCTTGGGCGAAAATTAAAAATGACCTCGTTGTTTCGTGACTCGGGACGTATGAATTAAAGAATTAAAGCATCTGACTTGAGAGACCTCTAAATAAAATGAAAGAGCGAAAATACTCATGAAAATGGATTTGTTTTGAAAGTAGAAAAAGCATTTCTGTTCCGGCGACAAGATTTCAGAGTTTTAAGATCTCGGAAGGAAAAAGAAAATCAACTTTAGATTTCAAGTATCAAAAATTGAAAATTGTAAAGAGTTAAAAACAAGAGCGGCTCCAACATAGGCTCCAACTAGGGATCCCGCATTCCTGTGAGGCGGGAAGAACAGTAGACCAGGTGCCAATATTGGGTAAATGGAGTCACAAGCTAAAATCAACGGAAAAATTCAAGGAAAAAGATAGAAGGGGGGGGGAACTTCGTTTTGTACTTCAAGAATTTTTTTCGAACTCAGATACTCTTTCCAACACGGCTAAAGTCACTTTCACAACTTTCCCTTTCCCACTACTAAATTTGGGGATGCTTTAAGAAAGTCAAAACGACCCTAGGATATTCAACAGATCTTGTGATTCTCAGCTTGCATCAAAGAATGATATTATATATTTTAAAAAAAAGGGAAATCCCGTCTGAATTTGGAGTATTGATCAGGTTTTTAGAAGCATTGGTTACCAGAGTAGAATGATATTCATGTATAACAACCTTACAGATATCTCAGACATTTCTTCACTGCCAGCGAGCCTGTTCAGTACCTCGGTGAAGTTGTCTGGCCCCTTTCACTAAATTTCCTTTCACCACTTCGGAAAAATTTATGCGTTTAAACGCTGAGACGAGGGAAATCATCTCTGAATTTCCTTTCATTGTCTTCATGGACTAGGTGGGGGAAATCATTTCTGAATTTCCTTTCACCACTTGTCTTATAATTTACTTTTAAAGCACGAAGATGGGGGCAATCAGTTTGTATCAGGGCTAATATCTGTGTAAAATTTTGTATCAGAGGTCTATCAACTTATTTCGATTACTCGGTATCAATCTTCCTTTGACCTTCACAACACCTTCGTTCTTAGGGAGATAGGGGAAAATAATAAAATTTTAAGGGACATCCTGTTCAAGCAAGCTTTGATTTTTTCGACGCTGTTGAAAAACCTAGGAAGGTTAAGATCGCTCTAGACGTTCCTTCGCCTAGCAGAAGATCAAGTAGTTGTGAAGACCAGCTTTCTTATTAAGATCTATTTCGAAATCCCTGAGGTTTAAAATGAAAAACTTTTACCCCTTTGCAAGGACTCATGAAGATAGTGGCTTGCTAAAAGTTAGGCCTGGAGATAGAGAGAAAACAAGGCATCAATTCAATGGCTTAATATACAAAGGTGCCAATAGTTCGGGACTGGTTTTCGAAGATATTTAGGAACAAATATTATGACTGACTGTTTTTAGGTTTAATGTATTCATTCAAAATATTTTATTCGAGGATTATGAAGCCAACAATAATCCTGTTATTTAACCCTTTATATTACAATTTGAAAAACGTTACCTTAGTTCAGTGAAACAACCTTTCATGACCTGTGTATTGAGAAAGCTCACCTCTATCTTTTCTTTTCACTTTCTTTGCGGACTATGAATTATCTTATGTATCACCTATTTTATGTCGTTCTATTTCCAACACCGACCTGAACATTATTTTTTCTGCTAGTTTCGTCTGCATCTGGAATTCTGTAAAAACAAATACAAATCTTATTGGAAATGTGTTGAGAGTTTAAGAACGAAAACCAAAAATTAAAAGTAAATGTTTGAACGAAAATATAAGTATGTACAAAACACTCATAATGAAATTTATTTATTTACAAAATTATTATTATTATTATTATTTTTTGACGACTGTTACGTCATGTAGTGCTTTAGATACCGCTCGTTGACAGGGGCGATGAGAACTTCCCCATCAATATTTTCCAGAAGAAAGGAATTTTTTCCTTCTGGAGCCGAGACCCTGAATGGTCCATACCAAAGGTGATCAAATTTTCCATGCTTCGCGGCTTCTTCCCTTCTCGTATCCCATCTTAACACTAAGTCACCTGGGAGGAATTCTCTGTCCTTTGCCTTGAGGTCGAACAATGCTTTCATATCGTCCTGATACTTCTTC
>JASDQU011313199.1:12311-23475 GCA_032191745.1 Picea mariana
GTGAACCTAATCACCAGGTGCAGATAATATCCAAGTCATAAGATGATTCCCATAAATTATGGGGTGATAACAGATTTAAAGGCTTGGGCATTGTCTATAATTATCTTTCGGGGGCAACCAAATCTTAACAAAATATTGTCTTCTAAGAAATTGATTACCACTGAGTCTGTTGCCCTTTTGGTTGGAATGGCTTCCACCCATTTAGTAAAATAATCTGTTGTGGTTAAGATCCACTTGTGTTGAGCACTGGAATGGGGATTAATATTGCCTATGAAGTCTAGACCCCATTGCTGAAATGGGGCTTCAGCTTTGACTGGAACTAAAGGTAGTGCCGAGAGATTTTGTTTACCTGCAAATAGTTGACAAGGGTTGCAGGCTCAAACTTTGGCATTAACGTCCAAGAAAAGTTTTGGCCAGTAGTACCCAACCCTCAGAATTTTGTAAGTTGTAGCTCTCCAAGCATGATGTCCCCCACAGATTCCCTCATGAAATTCATCTATAATCCGTTGAGTTTCCGATTCGACTAAACAAACTAACAAGAAACTGAGTGGATCTTTCCAATATAGTTGACTTTTGGCGATACAATATTTAACCGCATGAAGTTTTAGAGTCCTGGCTTTTGATGGCGATAGCTCATTTAGGCATTTTAGAGTTAGCAGGTATGTTACTCTGTCTCTGTACCAGCCTGATGATATGAACTTCTCTTTGATCTTGTTTGGGCTTGTTTTCTCATTCATCCCCTTTAGATTCATGTCTTCATTTCCTTCCTGCAGGGAATTGATACCTAGGGCTCTGAAATTTGACTCAGCTAAGAGTTTGGCCAGGCCTTGTCCTTTTATCAATTTGGTTGGTTTGACTTCCAGATCAAATTCTTGGATTTTGGTGAGCCATCACCCTCTTTTTACATCGTTGTCTAGTTGTACCAAAATATCTTTCACAGAACTGGTAGGTACATATGTAATTATCTTGGAGTGTAGTACATACGTTATGAATGCCTTTAATTATTTTACCATGGCATACGCTTGTTTTTTTATTATATCATACTTCAGTTCTACGTCTCTAAGGCTCTTGCTGAAAAAAGCGATCGGTTGTTCGAAACCTTCTTCGTTCTTTTGTAGGAGCACCGCAGCAATAGTGTGTTTGGCGGCAAATGAGAAAATAAGAAAATCTTTTAGATAGTTGGGGCTCGCTAACACAGGTGCCTCGCTTATGACTTTTTTAATATGTGTGAACGATGCTTTGGCCTCGGTTGTCCATTTTACTTCACTGTCCTTTTTCAACATACCTGTGATCAGTTTTACAATCTCAACAAAATTCGGGATAAATCTTCGTAAAAAAATTATTCTTCCTAAGAAAGATTGAATCTCTTTTACATTTCTAGGAATATTTATAGTATCTATCGCTTCAATCCTCTTAGGATCAATCCTGATTCCATCCCTAGATACGGTATGACCCAAAATCTTACCTTCTCGCATGGTGAAATGTGATTTCTTTGGATTTAAAGATAGACCAAACCTGCGACATTTTTCGAATGTCTGTTTAAGATGTATCAAGTGTTCTTCATCGGTTTTAGAGAAAATCGTCAAATCGTCAAGATAAATGACTACGAACTTATCCCTTTCACCAATGAAAGCGATGTCCATAGCGTACTGGAATGTGGCCCCTGCATTCATCAAACCAAAAGGCATTTTATCATACATGAATGTACCCCATGGTGTGGTGAAAGCGGTTTTTTCTCTATCATGTTCATTCATGGCGATTTGATTATAACCAGAGAATCCGTCAATCATAGACATTTGATTGGATCCAACTAACTTTTCTAACACATGGTCCATTTTGGGCTGTGGATAGTTTTCCTTGAGAGATGACTTATTAAGATTTCTGAAATCCACACATAGTCTGATTTCCCCACTCTTTTTCCTGACCGGGACCAGGTTTTCTACCCAGTCTAAATATCTCAGAGGTACTATTATTTTTGCGTCTAAAAGTTTCTTAACTTCTTTTTCGATCATAGGTAACAACATGGGGTTGATCTGTCTAAGATTTTGCCTAAATGGTTTGACCCCAGGCTTTAGAGGTATCTTGTGATCAATTACGGAAGTGTCATACGTCCTTAACTAATCATAAGACTAGGCGAAAACATCCTTATACTGTCTGAGTAGGTCTTTATATTGAATTTTTATTTCGGGAGGGAGGAACTTGGATATTTTTACCATCTTGGATTCTTCTTTGGTTCCTATATCACAGTCCTCCACTTCTTCTGGTTGGGGTTGTAAGGTGGATTTTACAAGTATGTCGTTTTCATCAAAAAGTCTTTCTAAAGGAATCAATCCTTTCGGAATCTCACTGTTTTTAAGGACCAACATGCGATGATCTGTGATTTTGTCTTGGAAAGATTTAGGATCCTCCCCTTCTTGCATGATCCACATATTGTCATTCTGGTTTTCTTGATCTGCATGGTTTTCGGAAAACTCACCTATTGCTTCAATAAATTTCTTAATTTGCTCATCATCCTCAAAAATCTGCCAGTGCTGGATGTTATCTGGTACAGATGGTCTGTGTCTGATTTCTATGTGATACTTCAATTTGAAAGTCATGGGAGGAGAGAAGGTTGAAGTTGTTTTAGCTAATGCATCAGCATGTAAGTTCTCTGTGCGTGGGATGAAGTGGACATTTACGAACGAGAAAAAGTTTTCCATCAGATCCTAGGCACAATTCCTGTATGATCTTAATCTGGGATGCTTGGCTTGGTACTTCCGATTTATTTGTTTGACTATTAACTCTGCATCTACATATACCTCCAAGTTATTTATTTTAAGCTTCCTGGCAGCCTCTAATCCTAAGACCAACACTTCATATTCACATACATTGTTAGTATAATCTATATCCAATTGCAGTCTATAGGAAAAAGGAACAACGAACTTTTCTTTCGGGAGCCACTAAAAGCACTCCTGCACCAGCCCCTTCACAAGATGAGGCACCGTCAAAAACCATTTTCCAAACACTGGTGCTACACAGATCTTCTGTCATGTAACCTGACTCTTCTTGCTCTATATCATTTTCTTCTGGACAACCATCTAAACCATCATCAAAAGATAAGATACAATTTCCTAAGTCTTGATCCATAATGTAAATAGGGAAATTGTTCGGATTTTGAGGGTTGCTTACTGTATTTGCTAACCTCGTTTCTCTGTACAACCGAGTAAATTTCCCACCAAACACAAGGATTGTGGTGAACGTCATATCCAATTGAAGAGAACCCCCCAGCTTGGCTCCCCAAGACCTAGACAACAGTAAGCCATACTTAAGGGGAATATCAGCAATAACCACATCCATCAAGATACTCTTAACCGGGACTTGTGCCAGGGTAACTACTAAATGTTTTATCATTCCCATGCACTTAACCCTTCTTGAGTCAAAAGAGTAAAGATCTCTATAAGGTCTAGTGATATGGAGACCCAACTTGTCCATAATAATCTTAGGCATAACGTTATGGGAGGCTCTGGAGTCTAACATGCAATTATGTAGCAATTGATCATATACATTTAAAGTGATATAAAAGGGAGCAATATCTTTGGCCCCTTCAAAATGTGGACCAAAAGTGATGTTAGGTTTGTCATCTTCTAGGTTTAAAACGTTATACTGGCTTTCTATCTCTGGGACACCCATCACTTTGGTAATCTGCTTCCTGTAAACGGGGTTTTTTGCTAATTCTACCAGAGGGATTGGTATCTTAATTTTATTTATCTCGTTTTCAAAACTGAAAGCTCCGCTCACCTTGTATGTTTCTTTGGTTGAGACTTCTAAATCCTTCCTTTTTTACTTATTCATTTGGACCGCTTTATTACTCATGGTCTTCGTTGAAGGCATAATTTTATTTACTATTTCAGTTCCTTGTGCTTGGGTTTCAACTTTTTCAACTTCGGGCTCTTGTGTGCTTACTACTTTTGTTTTGTTGTTAAGTAATAGGGTTTCTTCTGGAGTAGGCTCATAATATTGACCTCTTTGGAGTATTTTCTTAGGCTGAGTAGTTGAGATGGGCTTACTCTTAGATCTCAAGTTGTACTTAGGTTGGATCTCAGCCATTATCATTTCAGTTTCTTGTTGAGAGCCACAAAGGTCAGTATGATCACTTTCTTCATCCTTAACCGATGGTTGTTGAGTGTTTAGAGATTCCTCATAATCTTATCTAGTCAGATACGGTTGTGTGCAGTCATCACCGAAGTTCGTGACATCATTATCCAAATCTCCGAAACCTTGGAGATCGTTCGCTCCTATAAAATTTTCGCTCTTTAGGGGAGCTTGTATTTTTTGATCTTCATTTTTTATCTGTCTTTGCTGGTTCGGGGGGTTAGGGTTCCTCTTGAAATCCTTTTTGTGGAAAGAATTAGCTTTGGTTTGTTCTAGCTCCATTCTAGATATTTTATTAGACAGTTCTTTAATTACCCTGGCCATATCATCTACCCTATCATCTATGGACCTATTAGATCCTGACGGACCTGCTTGTTCTCTAAAGCATTTAGTTTCTCAATTTCCCATTTCTACTTTAGCTTTAAGCTTACCAGAAGCCATCATATTCGACTCAATTTCTACAGCGTCATCCTGCATTCGGTTTAGGGTGGCTCCCCTTCTTTCTCACAAAAGGACTGCAAAATCTGGTTCGAAAGCCCCTGTGAAAGTTACTTTGGCCGTGGGTTGGGACAGTTTATCCTCAGCTGGGATTTTGTTATACAACTTGTTGAATCTTTGAATAAATTCCATGACTATTTCTGAATTCTTTTTTCTTAAAGACCCAAATTTGGTTAAATAATATAAGTGGTCTTTTCTTTCGCTCCACTGTCTGAGGAAAGCATCTTATAAGGCGTCATAAGACAAGATAGATGCTGCGGGTAGACTCTGAAATCAAGTTCAGACCTGGCCTTCGAAGGTTTGAACAAGCCTCGAATATACATCCTCATGTTCGATACCCAGGATGTCTGCCAATTGATCAAAGAAATTAATGTGTTCGGTGGTGGTCAGATCCCCTTCCCCAGTGAATTTTGGAAAATATTTTATGTAATTTTTGGGAAGGTCGTGTAGAGGAACAAGCAATACCAAGGGAGCATATCTAGCTACAACTTTCACAAACACTCTGGGAGGGGGGGAAGGCCCTTGGCCTCTAGCTCCTCCTACAGGAGCTCCTCTTCCTCCTCCTCTGATAAACCCTCCACCTCCTCCTCTGGCGGCTTCCATCGTTATTAGTGGAAATTCGTAAAGGGGGTTTCATAAAATTATGAGTGAATCTTTATTTTCTTCGTGAAGAGGAAAATATGATGATGAATGATAAGGAACACAAGGACTTGGTTCCTCAGATTTGCAAGAGACAAAATAAGGAGAACTGACGGGTGTGGAAACCAAATGTGTAACATGCTCTTCAGAATTAGGTGAGGTCGGGAAATTTAACTGAAGAAAAGATGGTATGTCAACTGTCGATGAGCTTTCAAAAGAGCCCTTTTCATTGTGTACTAAGGGGTTTGTCGGATGAATCTCACTCCTAACTTCGGAGAAATTTGATGTTAGATCTTTAGTATCAAAGAGAGGATTGCGTGAAGTTGAAGGTTCAGAAGAACTCTTAGTCTTCAATTGTGCGTGTTTAAGCTTATAAACTATAGCGTTTGGCTTAAGAGAGCCTCTCGCCTTTAGAATCTTCTCGGGATCGTTAACTGGTGTAATCTGCTTACCATCTGGATTTTGTCTAGTATTCCTTCGACCGGATGCCAGTTTATTATTTGTGAAGTCTCCAAGTGAAAGATTGGAAAGCCTTAAAAAGGTGTGTACTCTTTGTTCACTATCAAAGGGTAACACTTTCAACGAAAAGAAAAATGTCATTTTCCCGGGGAAAAAGATTTCATAACTTCGGTCCCTGGCAATGGCGCCAAAAGATGTTGTTCTGGAGTCTGTACTTAAGGCTTAGAAGTATAGTGTCTAGGCATCCAAAAGTGGGTAAAGAGTAGAGAAGATAGAAATGTCAACCTTCGGAAAGGGAAACTAGGGAAGATGTCTACGTTTCCATTGTCTAGCTTCCAACTATTCCTGGATGTTTATATCTTGTTCAATCGTTGTGCATGAACGTTCAAGTTCAACCCGTGTAGTGGTTGTTTTAAGAATAGTATTGAAAAGGTTTAAGGCAATGTGTGTTTGATTTGATAATCCAGGTTCGATGTTGGGCTATGTTGGTACAGGGACAGTCATGGAGGAACAGTAAAATAAGGAAACCTTCAGGGGGAATTCAAGTGCTGTCACAATTCAGTTGTATAAAAAAGAGTTTACAGTTTCAGGAATAAAATAGGGGTGCAAATCAAAGGCTGTTTCCCGTAACTAGGTTATATTTTAATGAAATGTATGAGGTGGGAGAAAAACATTTAGCTGTCTATTGAGTAAGGCTCCTATCAAGGGAGAATCTCACCTATAAACAGAAAAATAAAAATGTAAAGAAGTAGCATAAAATATATATAGAATTCTGAAAGTGTTGACTGGTCTTATACCTGCTGATAGCTGGTACAGAGGAAAAACAGTAAACAATATAGAAAACCAAAATTCATTCACTATAGTAGAGGTTTCACTAAATTATAGTGAAGCATTCATCAGTTATGAATATGAAATGAAACAAAATATGAGATACAAGAAAACAAACTCATAACATAGTCGTGACGGAATTGAGAATCTTCAAATTTGCTTTATATTAACTCTCAAAATGTAAGACCTCTATTATAATCGACACAAAAAGGTCCAGCCTCTTTTCTTTCTTTCTATGGTGTATTTATATAGTTTTACAATAAGATGGAATCTCAATCGTTGCGAAATTTTCAGTTATGATAGGGAGGAGAGAAATCGCTCCATTTATTCTTCTCTATCTTCACTTGGTGCCAGAAGCTTGTCCTCGTGCATGCTCGGTACAGGTGACACATCTTTCAACCAGCCCAGATATCAGCCTTGATGGTTCTGCTTGACAATTGGCTTCAAAAGAGTAACAATCTCAAGCTAATTGCAACATGCTATCCTCCATTTGTTTGTCTATGATGTCGATAGCACATAATTGCGCGCTTGGTTTAATCATACATTTGTCTATTTGGACTATGTCCGCCATAGTCACTTGGGAGATCTCAGCTGAATCTCTTTCCTCTTTTTCATTTAAATCAAGTGCAATTTTTTCCATATTCATTTGAATCAATGCCTCGGCATTACCTCCACTATCAATGACTAGCAGATTACCATCTATAGAGCTAAAAGCCTATTTTAAGGATTTCATTACTCTCTTAGCTTGAAGCTTGCCTTTTGAAATGATGTGCTCCCATTCTTTCAATAGAATGTTTCCTCCGGTCTGCTCCGAAATGGTGAACCTCGGAGTACTTCCTGAATCCCTGTTGTTTGTGGCTATCATGGCCTCTTGGAAGGCGACTCGTGCTGCTCCAGCCTCCCTTTCTCTAGCAGTTAAATTCTCCAAAACTTGATTAACCAGCAAGCAGTTGTCCCAAATCACTTCTACCTTGGTGAGTAAATTTCTTTGGGCCGCAGAGACTCTACTTCGAATCTCCATCGCCTGGGACTGGAACATCCCAATATTTATCACTTTAGTTTTGACAATTTCCACCCTAGCCTGTAGTTGTTCGATCAAATCTTTTTGCTGGCTCGCTTGCATCTAACCATCCCAAACCACCAGCTATGCTTTTTCAAGCTTAGTCTTGAGCAGCTCTATCTCACTTTTATCAGCCAACCTTGCTTGCTCTATTCATACACTCGCCTAGTCTTTGGCAGCCTCCACTGCTGTGGCTAGTCTGTCTTCCATTGTTTTGATGAGATGATTTTTTCATTTCAGCTGGTTTTTTAGAACCCCGACTGAAAATTGGTTCATTGTGGCATATGCCCCTAATGTCCCAACTATTTCTGTGGTGAGCTATTCATTCTTCTTTTCCTTCCCATCAGTCATAACTTTGTATTTATTGAATGTCGACTCCCCTTCCTGAGAGAACTCTGTTTTTACCACTGCCTTTCTCTTCTTATCGAAGAAGAACTCATTTGGAGGGATCTCTTCCAACCTTATAGGCCTCAACTCTCCATTGAATATCCACCCTGCGTCAATATTTCCCTGAGTTGACTGCAAGGGAGTAACTGATGTGATAGGTTCTCTGATTTGCTTCACTGATTGTCCTAGAGTAGTAACCGAACTCTGCTTCTTCAATAGGTCGGGAGTCTTTATCTTTGCTTTTGGACTCATAGTTTGCTCTCCCTCGTCCTGGTTTTTTTCTTGACCAGGAGTCGCATCCTTGGACCCTTCGGCATCTTTTTGTTTCACCTCCGCTGTACTCGGGTTCTCACCCCAAAATACTGCGGGAAGACAACTACGTCGATGTTCTTGGAATTTCAGAACATTGGCCCTCTCTTTAGGTGCCAAGGTTTGTATTCAAGCTAAAATCTTGGCATAAGATCTTGTGCCTCGGAAAATGTCATCCGAGGGCGAATTTTCATGTTCAAATCTCTTGAGTCTGTAACTGGCCAAATGATTACTCATGACCCTTTGCGGATCGTGCTTCTTGTATTCAATAAGGACCAACTTTAGATCTTCCAAGGCCACTGCCTCAGCTTTAGCATGCTTGAAATCTAACAAAGAATATGAATTTAAATGAACAGGAAAATGTGGCCATACCTTTTTTGAGTATCCCTTAAGCTCCTTCTTATACCACCGATTACTGTTTGTCAAGCAACCTCACGACAAGCCAGCTTGTCGGGAATGAATAATGGCAATGCATGCAGGCGAACAGAAGCCCCGAAAACTCTGAGATATGAGAATTCATCTTCTACATACCAGTCAGATATGTTTCTCAAACTCGTCACTATACTGTCCGAGATCCTAGGTGGCGGGTGACCGAAAATAGTGACATGCAGAGGTACCATCACCCAGTTGAAGATTTCATATACGAAATCTGCCGCTTTGTTTTCCCATAACTTCGAATGATAGATGTGGATGGGCTCAGCCTATGCTAGAGTCTAACTCCATCTTGTTAAGGGAAATGGTGTTAGAAAGCACACGGCGTCCATAATGTATGCAGACATAAAAATTGAAGAAATCTTCCGGCTCTCTTTCTGTGCCTGATACTCTGTAATCTGACTGGTCAAGCTATCAAACAACATTTTCTCCCAGTTGAAGGAACAGCCTTCGGTGACTCAAAATATTAGAGGCACCCATTGAAGAAAGAAATGTGAGGTGTCCTCTCTCCCATATAATCTACATGTCATCATAGCTACATACTTGAACCGTGGTTCCAAGGAAGCTATTGAATATATACCATGATTGTCTACCCTGAACTTCGCAGGGTGCGAAACCCAATCTCTTATTAAGCTAGAAATGGTCATGTCATACTGCACAAATTCCTTCTGTTTGAACTCTTCCAAGAATTCGGCACCATATGTAAGGTCGGACGTTGTGGGCAACTTGTACATAGCTTGCAGGTGTTCAGGTCTGAAAGTCCCGATGGTGACCTTCTGCTCATTCATGATGGTTCTAGTTGGTATGTCCACATGGTCTAATGCCCATTGGACCATATCATAGTAGGGGAGAAGTCTTGGCCTGACTGCTACTTTATTCATTCTCGATTGAATGACGATCGTATATTTAGTGGTTATGTCATCTTTTTCATTGTCGCTGGAATCATCGAAATAATCCTTTAATTCAGCCTATAGAACATCGGAAACAAACGACCAGTTCAGGACAGAGTTGACACTTCGAGGTGAAGTATCAGCGACGTTGTCCGAACCTTGTCCCAGAACCTCAACGCTTACTTTGGATTCTTTTCATGGGGCCATGACGGGAGATCTTGCTTTAGCTCTTCCGCGATAAAAATATGTATACATACAGAAGTTAGCTCGCTGTGAAAGTGTGCTCTACGTAACATAGAAATGAATTTGTTATATCGAATAACAGCTCTATATATTTGAAAACTTGATACTTTTTAGAGCAAATCTATCAAATCATGTTTAGAAATAAATTTAGCAATAAAAACACGATCTTTATTTGTCGATTCTCCTTATTTCTAATTAATGCCATAAATTTTGGCGGTTCAAAAAGTCAGTTGGCGTAAGGAAGGATTAATACTGCTTCGTAAACTATGCAAGCATCAAAACATGGGAGATATTGATTTAACTTAATTAATCCAATTTTACCAAAGTTATTTAACCTTTCGGTACTCGTCATATTGGGAAATTTTTCTTTAACCCTTTGAACCTCTAACCCCCAAAACCGCAATGATTGATTTTGGTTAATAAAAACGTAATTGTGATTAGGTGCTTAATTAATTACGTAATTATTTATATTCGCCATATCACGACTCGGAGCTTCGAAGGTAAGTTTCCGGGAAGTTTGCATGCCGAGCTACGAAACCGCGAGATCGTGATAAAACATTTTAATTAAAAGGGAAGATAAACTCGGATTAAGTGTTTAATTAATTATGTTAGTATCTTTATCACGACTTCGCGACTCGGGCTTAGATAGTGTAGTTTTTTGGAAGAGAACGCGTCGAGTGGCAAATTGTCGATGGAACTTAACCATGGCTTAGTTTTTCCTTTAACTTTGACATGGGTTACTAACATACGGACCTCATAGTTTCGGCTATTGAGGATACGATAATGAGAGTTTTGGACTTAGTGAACGTTGAAGTGCGAAAACCCGATAATGTTTAATCGTGATTTAGGAAAACTTTACTCCCGTCACTGACCTCAGGTAAAATTTTAGAGTGATTTCATTGTTTTGTCGCTTGGGACTTGTGAACTACGTGATCTATAGCATCCAACATGCAAAATCCTGAGGTAGAACAAAAGGGGGAGAATTTTTTGCTGAAAAGTAGAACCCACCTCAAGAGTACAATTATCATCGCTACTGCGTGATAAGACTTCAGAGATTTTGAAACCACAGACGGAAAATACCATAACCATCTTTCGATTTCGAGCATTAAGACATGAATTTTGAGACGGGCTAGAAAAACAAAGGCGTCTCCAACAGAAGCAACAACTATATGCCAAACCATCCAAATGTTTCTTTTGAGTAAAGGAGGTAGAGTATTTGGGTCATATTGTATCTCATGAAAGTGTCAAGGTAGACCCTAACAAGATTAAGGCCATGATGGACTGGACG
>JASDQU011313200.1:0-24721 GCA_032191745.1 Picea mariana
TAGGTCTTCTTACATCCGCCTTATTCTATTTATTGAAAGGTCTTATTAATATTGACCTTTATTACATCCGAATACATTAATCTACCTATGTGCGGGTTAGGACCTTAACAAACTGGAGGAAGCCCTCAATCAAAAGGATCTGCAACATATTCCAGTAGAACAGCTAAGGAAAGTGCACAAAGTGTTCACTGACTCCACGGCGAGCTCCACAGCTAGGCTGGGCATCTCGTCAGATCCCAGCCCCGAGCCCAAAAAATCTACCAAGGAAAACAAGAGGCGAGGATGCAAACCAGCCTAACAACTCATTAGGGAGGCAGGGCACTTAATGATCAACTCGGGCCAGATACAGAGGTTATCAGAGGGATATCTCCACTCCCCCCCCACCATCCTCATGATGAAGACTATATATTGGAACATTAGACGTCTTAATGGAAGATCCAAGCAGCAAATCCTCCGAGATTGTATTAAAACAGAGAATCCAGATATATTACTATTGCAGGAAACCAAATGTGTAGGAAGGGAGGCGGAAAGTATTTTTCGGAGCAGCTGGAGAGGCGGGGAATTCCTCTTTCAGGACTCTGTAGGCGCGGAAGGAGGACTGGCCATCCTCTGGAACCCGCAAACAGTCACTCTGATTCATCCCTTCTCCACAAAAAACACCCTAACAACTTACTTCAGAGCTATAGCCTCCTCCAAGGAAGGAGCCATCACAAATGTCTATGGCCCGCAATCTGTCCAAGACAAGGAGGGCTTTATGCAAACCCTCCATTATGTTCAAACCCTCATACATACGCCACACTAGATCATTGGAGGCGAATTCAATACGATCCTAACTCTAGAGGAGAAAACAGGAGGAACAAAACGGCTGGAGCAGGACAGTGGTAAGTTCAAAACCCTAATAGAGTAATTAAATATGGTTGACATGGAAACCCGGAATGGAATCTTTACCTGGTCCAACAAAAGAACAAGGCACCAGCATGTGGCCTGTAGGCTGGATCGCTTTCTAGTGATAGAAGCACTCCTTGAAAGTGATCAGGCAATGGAAGCAAATATTATACCAAAATCAAGGTCGGACCACTGGCCCATAGTCTTCTGTCTGGACCCGGGATTCCCCACTAGGCCCAAGCCCTTCCGCTTTGAAAAGTTCTGGCTTACTCACCCAAACTTTAACCAGCTGGCACACACTTGGTGAGCCCAGGAAGAAATTGATCATGGCACTCATATGTACAAGTTCCAACAGTGCTTCAAGAACTTCAAACTACATCTAGAAAGGTGGAACAAGTCCACCTTTGGAAACATTCTTCTTAGGAAGAGGGAAATTGAGAGCCAATTCGAAGAACTTCAATGAAAATTCATAGCAGGGAGACCAAATCAGAACTTGGAAAGGGAAGAGGAAGGACTAATGGCAGACTTAGAGGCCTGTAGAGAACAGGAAGAGATCCTCTGGAGGCAAAAGTCCAGGGTCCAATGGCTTAAAGAAGGGGAGCGGAACACAAAATTCTTCCATAGGGCGATGACGCATCGCAGATACATCAATCGCATCACCCAGCTGGAGGACGATCAAGGCACCCCGATAAGAGATCATGACCAAATAGCGGAAGCACTCAACTCCTTCTACCAAGATCTCCTCACAGAGACCAATACAAACAGGGAAGAGGCCATCCAAAAAGTCACCCGGGACATACCCAAGCTGATTAACTCTGAGCAGAATATAGCACTGATAAGGCCTATTACTCAGTCTGAAGTGGATTCAGCAGTAAAGGACATGCCCCCTGGTAAGGCACCAGGCCCTGATGGTTTCACAACGGATTTCTTCCACTACTGCTGGGACATGATCAAGGAAGATGTCTGGCTGGCAGTAGAAGAATCCAAAACTTCTGGTCAAGTTCTCTCCGCTTTAAACACAACCTTTATCACTCTCATCCCCAAGGAGGAACGAGCCACTCACCCGAAGTAGTTCATACCAATCTCCCTTTGCAATGTCATTTATAAAATAATCACAAAAGTTATTGCCAATCGCCTCAAACCGCTCCTGCCGACCATCATCTCTAATGAGCAATCTGGCTATGTGGAGGGTAGACAAATCATGGACAGTGTCATACTGGCCAATGAGGTTATCCACTCCTTAAAGACAAGAAAAATACCAGGTATGCTTATCAAACTTGATCTCTCAAAAGCTTTTGACAGATTAAGCTGGCAATATCTGCGGTCGGTTTTGGAATCCTTTGGCTTCTCTAATCAATGGGTCGATTGGATTCTCAAGCTCACCTCTTCTCCCTTCTTTTCAATTCTTTTTAACGGCACACCCTCCTGACCTTTTCGCTCCACCAGGGGTATCAGGCAAGGAGATCCCCTTTCTCCTTTCCTCTTTGTTATCATGGCAGAGGGCTTAGGTCGCTATCTCAAAGCAGCGGTCCTTGAAGGCTCACTCAATGGGTTGCCACTCCACAACCTTAACCCGGTGCCCTCTCATAGCCAATTTGTCTATGATACACTCCTCATGAACACCCCCATGGTTAGAGAATCCACCAAGTTCAATTCAATCCTCTCTGACTTCTCGGACGCTTCTGGCATGCTGCTTAACCTAGACAAATCAAAACTTTATTTCTTTAACATGCCAGCCTCGGTTCAGGCTCACCTCTCAAGACTTCTAGGCATGGCCAGAAGCTCCCTCCCTTCCACTTATTTAGGCATTCCCTTAACCAGAGAGTCAGCTAAATCTATCTCTTGGGACAGCTTGCTATTATCCATAGCCAACAGGCTGAACAACTGGACCTTCAGACCACTGAATATTGCTGCCAGACTGGTCCTGCTCAAGTCAGTTCTTCAAGCTCTTCCCATGTATCTTTTTACAGCACTGGCTGCGCCCATCTCGATTATCAAGGCTATTAGGAGCCTCCAACGTAATTTCTTGTGGAAGGGAAACCAGAACAACAAGAAATGGGCTTTAGTTGGATGGGACAAACTTTGCAAACCCAAAAAGTTGAGAGGGCTGGGAATCCGAGACCCGGGGAAGGTGAACCAAGTCATGGGAGCCAAGATGTGGTGGAGGTGGCTGCAACATCCGCAAGAAATCTGGGCACAGATCTGGAAACAAAAGTATGCCCCGAACGCACAATCTAACCAACTAATAAGATTCAATGAAAAGACGCAAGGTTCCAATATTTGGAACATCGCCTGGCGAAATTGCCCCCTGATACAGCAGCACGCCTTCTAGGAGGTAATAAATGGAGAAAGTGCACTCTTATGGCAGGACTCATGGAAACAACTACCCCCTCTTGATGATATGGAAAGCCTCCACACAATCAAGCTTAAGTTACAGCAAAACAACTTCAAAAATGTTAAGGATTTTTGGATCCCAACTCAAGAAAGGCAACCCTGGAGGAAATGGAAAACCAGTATAACAGATCTATAGATTACGGAGGAGCTCGACCTTCTACCGTGGCAGGAATGCATGCAACACAAGAAAATTCCAAGTAAAGAAGGACTGGACGTACTTAGATGGGGCCACTCCACCTCATGCATTTTCTCGGTCAAGGAGGCTTACCACTTACAAGGAAATCCCCCAAACCAAATCCCCGATACAATCTGGAGCAAAGTCTGGCAACCTTTTCTCTAGCCCAAGGTCTCCTTTTTTCTATGGCTCACAGCTCAAAACCGCATCCTCACTTAGGACAACCTCCAAAAGAGAGGTTTCACAGGCCCCTCTAGGTGCACCCTCTGTCAGCAAAGCGATGAAACCATGGAACACGTCCTAAACAATTGCCACTACAGTCAACAGATTTGGGATTGGGGAGCCCAATCCATGCGACGATCCCAACGGAATCGAGGTAGCATACGAGACACTCTAGTAAATTGGGAAACAATATCCCTCCACAACCCAATTCTCCAGCGCATCTGGCAACTGCTCCCGGGATTCACACTATGGTCAATCTGGAAAGAAAGAAATAAGAGAATCTTCAACTCCAAACAGTCCCCCTCTACCACTACTTGGGAAAGGGTTAAACGGATTATCCGTGAAACCGTCCACAGCAAGTCCTGGCTCCACGAAGACACGCAGTGTAAGCCCGAGGAGAAGATCATTCAGGAAGGCCGGAACTTGCAAATGCACATGCAACCACAGGGGAAGACCAAAAACGAAAGGTTCAATAGTCCCACGGATTGGACCCCACCCCCCTTGATTTTCTCAAGCTCAACTTTGATGGGGCCTCCAGGGGTAACCCTGGACCAGCTGGTTTTGGGGTCGTCCTTCGGAACCATATGGGCAAGATTATACATATGATTGTTGGCTTTCTGGGTGAAAATACGAACAACATGGCGGAGCTCACAAGTCTAGTAAGAGGCCTCCAAGCCGTCGTTCAACATCAGTATCATCGGTTGGTTATTGAAGGAGACTCCCAAGTAATAATCCAACTTATCTCCAAAATCCTTCATGGCAAGCCCCCCTGGCAGATCTCCCCCAGTTGGAGACTCTCTGGACTTCTGGAGGACTTTGGCGATCTCACCAACTCCAATCTCACCCTAATCCCTTCTCATGTTAAACGAGAAGCCAACAAGGTTGCGGATCACCTAGAAAATACTAGAATTGATGCAAAAGCAGAACTCATATATTGGCAGGCCCACGTCTCTGAAGAAACAGACCTCTCAAGGTGTTGTAGAGACCTTGCTTGCAGAGACTTCCCAGCCCCGGATGGGGTGACACGTAGCTCCACGGCGACAGTTGGAATCGCACTCAGCCTGGGCATAAATGCCGATGGCCACCACCCACAAGTCTTCATTAACGATGGGGGACGGCCATAGCTGTAGCCATAGGATGGAGGGACTCCTCCCTCGCGCGATCATTTACGCCCACAGCGCACTCGAGATGGAAGGGGTTAAGTGCGAGCAGGTGACCTCGGCTCCTGGTTATTTGATTTCTTATATGCCCGGACAGAGAGGGACTGCACCTGCCTCGGCTCTTCTTTTCGCTTGGACGCTCTGGTGTAGTCTAACATTCCTCTCGCCCTGGCTCTCTGCATTTTCGTTGTATTTTTCTCTGTGTGAAATGAGACAGAGTTGGCTTGCTCGTGCTTTGCACCTGCAACTTCTCTCGTCCTGGCTCATCTGCCTTTCTCTGCAACTACTCTGTTCTTTCACCATGGCTCGAAAGAGAGGCAGACCTCACTGTGGCGCGGCCTGGGATGCACATAAGGCGCAGCGGCAACAGAAAGAGCAATTGGAACGCGCCTTGGCTCTGGCGACCTCCATTCTTTGGATGAAAGCTAGGACAGAGAAATTGGTGTTGCTCGCCACCATTGCTGAGACGGGAGCTGGCTGTAGCCGAGATGTCAATGCTAATACACCGAGCGACCGGCAGGAAGCTGGTACTGAGGAGGAGTTTCCCCCCTGTATAGTGGTGGAAGACCCGTTCATGAAGGACTTGTCGATTGCAGATAAGACCCGCGCCACTGAGGCGACTCATCGGGAGGAACGCAGACCCATTCCAACACAGGAAGACGATACCCCCGGCTACATTGTGGAAGAAATCCCCTGGCCCGACGACGACAATCCCAGCAGCCATGGCATGTAGGTGAATGAAGCAGAAACGAAGGGTGTAGAGGTTGATGTGGAGCAGAGGGTGTTTGACGCTGGTTTTGGAGTGGCGGTGGACTCGAGGAATGTTCCCCTCAGCGACGTGGGTGGCAGCATGCATGGCTCTCTCCTTCGGGCAGAGCACTTGGCTCTAGTGTTCGACCTTTGTGGCCACATGTTTGACCTGGAGCATCGGGCCCTCATCATGGGCCAGCGCATGGACATGCTCTTCGATGCATTTTCCAATGCTCCAACTCAGCGGAAGTGCCCCCTCTGCGCGCAAGAATTTGCCATCCCGGCTGGGTCCACGTGGCAGACTGGCGAGGACGACAAGTCACCAGGCACCTAGGTTTTTATGCTCTCTTGGTTCCTAGTTTTATTATGTTACTGTTTTATGTGCATTTGGACTATAGACATCTGTCTTGGTTTCCTCCGGGCAGGACAGATGCTACTTTATTTCATGTTTTATCATGCTACTGCTATTTTCCCTCCACCTATGCTGGTTTTCGGTAATCGGCAGTATTTTTGATGACATCAGACCTACACTTCTGTATATTTTGTAAAAACTTTTTGTTTATCTAATATAGCAGGTTCCACTTTTTTATTTAAAAAAAAAAAATATTAACACTTTTCAAAATGAAAAAGAAAAAATGGAAAATGAAGTTGAAAATGTACACGAGAAGCTTCCCTCTAATCACACAAACAATCAAAAGTTTGTTTTGTTAAAGATTTCATTCAAAAAAGTCCTCTTAACAAGATGTGACTATCCCTACAATCCAATATAGTCAATTAATTAAAATAGAAACAATGAGGCGAAAGCCTAAAGGCAATGCAAGCCCAGGTGAGTACCAAAATTGGATACGAAATTATGGTGATTATGCTGAAAATTTTAAAACTTTAAGTTTTTTTTACAGGTGACTCTGAAAATTTTAACAACTCGATTATTATTTTTTTTTAAATTAGGGTGATTATGAAAATTTTAAAAACTTTACTTATTTTTTATTTAAATTTTATGAAAATTATTTGTCTGTTATGATTTTTTATTTAAATTTTATAAGAAATTATTTATTTAAATTTTATAAAAATTATTTATTTATTACTATTATTTATTTAGATTTTATAAGAATTAATTAAATTTTACTAATATTAACACTTCTACATGAAAAAGATAATTAGAATATAGATTTAAAACATTTAATTTAAAATTTTATGAAAATAAATATTAAAAATTTGAAAATATATTTTATATATGATTAAATATAATAATTAAAAAAATATTCATATATAAATTTATATTTTAAAATTAACTATTTATAAATATAGTTATTTCATATAAATCAACAATAAACAAAATTATTATTAACTTTTATTTACTTACATGCATTCATATGAATGTACAAGAATATGAATTACAAACCTATGAATGTACAAGAATATGAATTACAAACCTACGAATGTACAATAGTATGAATTACAAACTCAAATGTATAAGTTTATTAAATTTGTTTTTATTAGTCATTTTCATTCTATTTTTTTAATTCCGATGAACAATACATATATTACACACTTTTACAAACTCAAATGTATAAGTTTCTTAAATTTTTTTTTATTAATAATTTTCATTATATTTTTTTAATTATAATGAACAATACAATATATATGCCAAATATATGCCCAATACTCTTAAGGAGATATATTGAAGTCATTTTAAAGATTATTTGAAAATATTTGGTTATTATAGAAAAGAAGGGAAGAAAGAAAAGCTAAACTTCAAAAGAGATTATAGGTAATGCTTAACAATAAGTTCGAAGATAAGATTTAGAAACAAATAAACAATAATTTAACAATAATGTTGGAGAATATATTATAGACAATGAAGATTAGCCAAGGAAAAGACAATGGAGATTAGATTACAAGAAGTGGAAAGATATTATCAATAAATTAAACAACTAAACCAAAAAGATGAAAAGAGCTAGAAGAAAAGATAAATAATAATTTGATCCAACATATGGTGGGAGGAAATCAGATATCAAACCCATTAATGAACAAATTAATAGACTTAGGCCACTAACATAACAAAAGATCCTTAGACCTTATAAATTTTGGTTTAAAAGAGGAAGGAGAAGAGGCTATGCTAGAACTAGTGCACTGAGAGCTACTAAATATGACAGATAGTTTAATAAGTATTGTAAGTTCTATTGACCTTAAATATGACATATTAAATAAAATTTTGAGTTTGAAATAATTAGGAGTATTTATAAATTAAGAAAGGAAGTTCAAAAAGTAAAAGAAGTGAAAGGAAAATGGACTTTAATTAGAATTACAAAAGAAATGAATGGGGATAAAGACCCAAAAAATGATAATAAATAGGAATTTGACAAACAATCTTTTCTTGGAACTTCTGTGTCACCCGTCCTTAAGTTGAATCCATTCTATGCACTCAAGGCCCATCTTTAAGTTGGATCCAAGGGAAATTGATACCATATTTGTTGTTGAAATTTGTGAACATGAAAAATATTGTCCTTAACATATGATGATTTGTCCTATTAACAATATGTGTTAATATGGATAAATATATCCTATCATATAGGAATTGGAGGTATGGTTTGTTACATAAAAAATGATTTCTTTTTAGAAAGATTTTTTTTTTCTTTTTTCTTTTTAATTGTAATTAATGGATATTTGTATTAAAACAATGTAGTAAGGTTACATCAAAAAGAGTTTTCATTATAAAAAGATTTAAGATTTTTGTTGATTTCCATCCTCCTTTTAAGAAAATCCAGGAAAGAAGATTGAATCAAAGTTATTATCTACAGTGCATTTTGGACGGCTCTAGAGGTGCCCCTCAATCCTGGTTTCCTCTTTTGCACCACGTTTCCTTATCGGAGTTGATTAATTTACTACATTGTGTATAGAAATAACCTTATTATCTTGTCATTATTATTTACAATTTACAACAATAAGCATGAACTGTTATCTCTTCTTGATTTTAATAATAATGGTGAATTTACAACAATAAGCATGAACTGTTATCTCTTCTTGATTTTATTTTAATAATAATGGTGATCTTGTCATTATTATTTACAACAATAAGCATGAACTATTATCTCTTCTTGATTTTAATAATAATGGTGGTGATATGTTAAGTTTTATTATTAAAGTGATAAGTTATTGTGGACTTATATTTGGTTTTAATATGATAGATAAATAATTCAGTTATCTATTTGCAACAATTAATATTATTTTGATTATGGTTATTTTTATTTTTGTTGTTCATTACCATTAATTAAAAAATCCAAATTTACATAATGTGTATTTTGATTATGATTATTTTTGTTTTTCATTACAATTAATTAAAAAATCCAAATTTACATAATGTGTATTTTGATTATGGGGATTTTTATTATAATTAATTACAAAATCCAGATTTACATAATGTGTATTTTGATTATGGAAATTTTTGTTGTTCATTATAATTAACTAAAAAATCTGGATTTACATAATGTGTTTTCTTCTTTTTTAGATACCATTTTATAGATTGATATGCATCCTTGGACCAATTAGCATATTGTGTTTAAGATGTTGGGTATTCTTCTTACCTAACTTTGCATGGATCATTTTACCCATATAGGATATAAACTTGTCACTTTAACTCTCCCATTTGATATTTGAACTGTGTAGTTAAGTATTAGCTTAATATAATCACATGTTTTCATATTTCATTAATTATTATTCACTAATGAAGGAAGTGAAATGCATGGTACACTCAGAACTATTATTAATTGACAGTCCCAAAAGCTAAGAAACTTCCCCCATCCATGTAAGTCTCAAAGTTGGAGACGACATTATCATCGTTACAACTGGATTTTGGAACACTCGATTCTGGACAACTGCAATGTTTTCTCTCAATCTCAATTTCCTATTTTGCACAACATTTATTCATAGTATTTGACACATCACCTCAAAATAATGGTGGAAAGTATGGTTGGAGGAGGTTCACATTAAATATTGGGTGAAAGCCAAGGAAGGGGGGAATGTTGAGCTCAAAAGAATTGTCACCCACAATCTTGGTGATGATGTAAGGTCCATAGCGGAGTGGATGAATCTTTTGATGGGGTCTTGTAAGGCATTATTTCTACAAATGCATTCAAACTTTATTGCCCACCTAAAACTTGTGAGGTACTCGGTGTTGATCATGGCACTGCTTGTACTTGGCATTAGACTTCTACAAAATATCCTAAACTTGTTCGTGGATGTGATGGATTCGTTCAACAAACCGGGTGGCTTTCTCAGCTTCGGTTTGAGCATGGGATGATTATGTCTGTGTGGACACAAGGGGTAGTGCAACATCCATGGGACCCAATGGTTGAAATATCAACCCCACCTAAAAGGGGTTATGTCCGGTTGAGCTATGTATGGTTTTTTATAACTGTGTGAGCATAGTGAAGAATCTCATCCCATCTGTGTGGATGCTTGGAATTGTACATGCGCAAGATGTGCACGATCATCCTGTTGGCTACCTTGGTTTGAACATCTGTTTGGGGATGAAAGACCATGGATTTGGTGAGCTTGGTGTCCAATTGTGACCAAAGACTCGACGAGAATGTGTTGAGGATCTGACTGTCCTGATCTGAAACGATGGTATGTGGTATAACAAAATGTACCCACACTCGTTCGAAGAAGAGATTGGTAGTGACCTCCGCTGTGATTCTCTTCTTCCAAGCGGCCAGAATCACAATCTTGGAAAATAAATCAACAACCAAGAAAACACAGTAATTTCCCTACTTGATTGAAGGAAGGCCCGACATGTAGTCCATAGAGATGAATTCCCAGGGCTTGTCAAAAGTTGGAAGAGGGGTGTACATGCCTTGTTTCTCAATGGTTGATTTGGCAATGGCGCAGGTCATGAAGGACCTAATATACGTGTTGACATCCTGTCGAAATTTTATGAAACACTGCCATTGTCTTTTCTATGCTGAAGTGTCATGCCACCTGACTGTAATGAGCGTCCCAAATCATATTCACTCGCTCACTTTATGGGACACATATATGTCCTATATCGCACAACAACCTGTCATGAAGATGGAAATCAGTGACAACTATGTTTGTGCCCAACCTAAGGTAGGTATTGGCGAAGTCAAGATCTTTCTCGTAGATTTGGGGCCATCCAGAGGTCTCATGTCCGCAAGAGTGTAGCACCGTGGTTAGTACTACAACTGGAGGTCGGCTGAGGAAGTCAGCGACGCAGCTAATGCTCTGTGTCTTATACTTGATGTTGAGATGGAACTGCTGCAAGTATGTGGACCACTTATGATGTCGATCTTTCTAAAATTAACCTTGTGTCTGCATGAACTACAGAGGCTTATGATCAATGTGGATGACTGTCTCCTTCCCGATAATGTAATGCCTCCATTGGAGGCAGGCTTGTATAATGGATTACATTTCTTTGTTGTAAGTGGGGTACTTACAGATGATGTCCAATAGTGTCTCACTATGATAGGCAACAAGATGTCCATGCTAATTGAGAACAATGCCCACAACATATTCTAAAGCATCTGTCTCAATCTCAAAAGAATATTGTAGGTCGGGTAATGAGAGCAGCGGGGTTGAGCACAAGCATTGCTTCAAATCATCGAATGATTTGTTTTTCCACTGGCCCCGCATGAATTTTTCCTTGCCACCACCCTTGGTCACTTGGCTAAGGGCCCATGCAATGTGGGAGAATCCAAACATGAACCTGTGATAGAAACTGGCAAGGCCTAAGAAGCTATAAAGCTCAGTGAGTGTGGTCAAGGTTGGACAGTCACAAATGACTTGGATCTTGGTTGAATCGACATGCATGCCATGCTCATCAACAATGTACCCTAGGTATTGGACCCTGTTCATGCCGAAGAAGCATTTTTCCAAATTTGCATATTGCTTGTGTTTTTGCAGAGTGTGCAGAACCTGTTGAATATGTTGCAAATATTTCTCCCAACTCTTTCTGAAGATGAGGACGACATCCCCACAAAATAATTCATGAAAGGTCGCAAGATATCATCCATCATCCTCCAAGGGGCATGACCATCCATTCGAAAAGACCTTCTTTGGACTTGAAGGAAGTCTTCCATACATCGGTCTACTCTATTGGGACTTGGTGGTAGCCGGACTTCAGATCAATCTTATTGAAGTATTTGGCCCCCTTAACTTGGTCAAGTAGATCATCAATTATGGGAATTGGGTATCGGTTTCTGACTGTGATTTTATTTAGGGACCGATAATCAATGCAGATTTGTCAACTCTTGTCTTTCTTATGCACAAGCAGGATTAGGATTCCACAAGGTGATGAGCTTGGTCAGATGTGCCCCTTTTCGATCATCTCTTAGATCTGGCACTTGATTTCCTCATTTTCTAAAAGATAAGGATGATAAACTAGCCCATTGGGTAGTGGTGCACTGGGGGTCATATCAATTGAGTGCTTGATCTGACAATGTAGAGGTACCCCAACAGGTGAGGAGAAGAGGTATTTGTATTCTTTCACGACCTTATCCACTTTCTTTTGTTGCGTGGAGAGATCTATCGCAGAGGTCATGGATGTGGCTGAAACCTTTCGCTTACTTTGAGCGTGAATCAGGAAGAAGACAAACTTCTCAGTCTGAGAGATTACCTTTCTGCATTTATTGGTAGATATCAAGGAAATATCAGTAGGTGGGACTACATTGGGTATCTTGTACATTTTCTTTTCCAAAGTAATAATAACACTACGAGGCCAATAATGTATACAACATGACATTTCCATAAATAAGGTTGTCCCAAAAGAAAATCACAAACTTCAAGGGGGCGGCATCCCACAATACCTCATCTTTGAAGGGATTGATGTCATAGGGTGGGTGGGATTGTTGGCTAACACAGAAATCACTCCCTTGGAGGAGCCATCCAATGGTGTATAGTTCTGGGTGTGGTGTTGTTGGCAGATCCAACCGCTTGATGACCTCTGCTGATATGAGGTTCTTCTGGCTACCTCTATCAATGATGAAGTGTAGTGGAGTACCCTTCACCCACATCTATGAATGAAAGAGGCCCTCACCTTCCTATGATTCATCAGGCTCACCGGGCCAAACCTTGGTGGTAGAAACGGTGGCATTAGGTTCTGCGCCAATGATCTTTTGCCCTTTTCTGAATCTGACTCAGAGTCAAAGCCCGCATCTGATTCATAGGCTTTCATATCAACCACCAATGACTACTTTGAGCGAATTCAGCGGTGTTATTCCAGGGGCTCTTATGGAAATTGCACTACTTTCTAGTTCCTTTCTTTGTCTTCCCATTGTCTTTATTTTTTTGCGGTTTAGACTGGTTTTCCTGAGGCTATCCATCCTTTATCTACCTTTGTTCTGTGGGTTGGGGCCACATTTTCCTTGATTCTTCTTGAGGGATTCACAGACCCAAACTACTGCATCTTTTGTTTAAGCTTCTACTCGATTTTGACAACATATCAAGAGGTCGTTCCCAAGGACGAGATGTATAGAAACTCCATTTATGTCTAGATGTATCTATGCATACCATCGTGGTACTTGAGCACCAGATGTCACTCAAAGTCTTTGATACCCAGCTTGGTGTGCAAGATATGGAAGACATTGGTGAACTTTGGCACTGTTTGATCCCTTTCTTTCCGCAGTGTGGTCCATCTTGTATTTAAATCATCATAACTTCCAACACGGTAGTATTATTCCTTAATATCATCTCTGAAAGAACCCCAAGTGGGTGCGACTACAAATAATGTAGATCACTCTGTTTCCTTTTTCTCACAGAAAGTCTCCCACCAATATTTGACATGGGGGACGGCCTTAAGGAGCACAAATGTAATATTTTCTCTATCAAAAAAGTTATGGATAGAAAAATACCCTTCTAGAATATTTAACCATTTGTCTACAACATCCGCATCTATTTGACCTTCAAATATAGAAATATCAAAATTGATCTATACCTTGAAGGGGGCGACGCCTCCACTCGAGGAATAGGTGTTTCTTGTTGGCAGTCGTCAAAGGATTTGCACAAAGTTATCCATCATCTCTTTCTTTTGTCGCACAAGGGCTTCCTCGAGAAACATTTTAAAGAGATCTCCTACCCCATCGTCTCTCTTTCTTCCCCCATGGGCGATCATTGGGTTCGGGGAATTAATAGAGAAAAACATTATGTTTTCTCTATTAATTATCCCACTCCCACCCATGCATGAGGGTTCTGGTGAAGGTGGGGGAATTAATAGAGAAAAACAAACATAATATTTTTCTCTATTAATTCCCCCACCCCCACCCCCACCCATGCAAGGGTGGAGAAATTAATAGAGAAAAAAATTATGTTTTCTCTATGAGGGTGGGGGAATTAAAAGAGAAAAACATAATAAACAACACTTCTGGGAACAAGAAATGTTGAAAATATACTTATGGGAGCACTAGAAAATATTGGAACACACGTAAATATAGTGTAATATTCCAGATATAAAAAGTATGCAGAACATAAATAAAATGCTAGAAATGGAAGATGAACAACAATATAACTAGAACAACACCACAATAATACCAAAATGATATCATAATAACACCAGAAAGAGCACTTTGATTACTAAGAGTAATGTTCACTTTCCTCTTCGAGGGGGAAACCTCCAATAGAGGAGAGCTCTATTACAATAATATCTAAGACAAAAGTTCTCATACCCTCGACTACTATTTATACTAAATATGTCTATCAAAAGAACCATCTAGAGGAAGATACTTCTAGAAGCAGAAGCTTTTATTAGGTCTTCTTACATTCGACTTATTATTCCTTATTGCTAGGCCTTATTAATATTGACCTTTATTACATCAGAATATATTATTCTACCTACGTTAGGGGTTAGGTCCCTAACATTTCCTCCCCCTTAAAAACAACCTTGTCCTTAAGGCTTGAGATGTGGAAATTGCTACAGAATGGTAGTTGGTTCCCAAGTGGCATTTGCTTGGGTCTTATATTTCCACTGGAATAACACTTACTCGATGGTTCCCTGATGCAAGCGATGCTCATGCTGGTCCAAAACTACTTCTGGCTGTAGCTAAATGGAGTCTTCTTTGTCCAACTCGAGAAGGTTGGTTTGAGTTTGGCACTTAGATTGAATCACCTTCTTTAAGCAGGAAACATGAAAAACATGATGTAGCTTAGAATGACTGGGAAAAGATAACTAATAGGCCACTTGTCCCACATGCTTGAGAATGGTATAAGGACCATAAAATTTGGGCACCAATTTCTGACAATGGTTAGCCTTGAGGGAATTTTGCTTGTAAAGTTGGAGTCGAAGAAACACATGATCCCCTTCTGCAAATTCAAGTTCAGAGCGACCTTGATCTGCTTGTTGCTTCATACGATTTTGGGCCATGACCAAATTCTCTTTGAGGGTACGAAGAATAGCCTCTTGAACTGTAAGCGTTTGGTCAACTACTTGGACCTTCGCGACACCTGGTAAATATGAGAGAACTGAAGGTGGATTTTGTCCATATACTACTTCAAAAGGAGTCATGCGGGTAGTTGTATGGTATGAAGTGTTGTACCACCATTCAACTAGTGGTAACCATTGAGCCCACTGATTTTTCTTTTCTGAGGCAAAACACCTCAAATATGTTTCCAAACACTTGTTGACAACTTCCATTTGACCATCAGTCCGGGGATGATAAACCATGCTGAGATGCAATTGGGTGCCTTGTATATTGAACAGTTCTTGCCTAAAATTGCTGGTGAAAGTTGGGTCGCGATAAAAAACAATAGAATGTGGCATGCCATGAAGATTGAAGACCCGATCCATGAAAAGTTGAGCCACAATGGATGTTGTAAATGGGTATTGAAGAGCACGAAAATGAGCATACTTGGAAAGGCGATCAACTAACACCATGATGACTGATTTATTGCCTGATTTAGGTAAGCCTACAATAAAATCCATATAGATATCCCGCCAAATAGCAGGTGTAATTGGAAGCGGTTGTAGTGTGCCAAGAGATTTGACTATTTCACCCTTTTTGCATTGACACACATCACATTTAGCCACAAAATTACGAACATCTTGTTTCATACGATCCTAGAAAAAAGAATTTTTGACCCTATCATAGGTTTTGGTAAACCCAGACTTCCCAGTTGTGGGCGTAGCATGAAGATCAGAAAGTACCGTGGATTTAAGTTTTGACTGTTTACTTAAATACAAACGGCCTTTGTATCAAAGCTCATCATGGAGCCAAGAGTACCCTGGGGAAACTAGAGAATTGGACTGCAATTGTTGTATCAGATGTGAACTTTTGGGATTGTGTAGTCATTCCTGGTGAATGGCTTGGAGCCAATCTGGTACAATGAAGGAGAGAGAAAAAATCGACCCTTCATCTTCATATTTTCGGGAAAGTGCATCTACAACCACATTGTCTTTTCCTTTTTTGTAAATGATCTCATAATCATATCCAAAGAGATTAGTCATCGATTTTTGTTACTCTGGGGAGGAAATGCGTTGTTCCATAAATACTTAAGGCTTTGATGATCTGTCTTAATTTGGAAGTGTTTCTCCAATAGATAAGGGCGCCAAAGATCAACGACATGAAGAATAGCCAACATTTCCTTTTCATAGATTGATTTTCCCAAATTTCATTCAGACAGTTGTTTGTTGGTAAAGGCCAAAGGTCGACTCTCTTGCATAAGGGCAACGCCAATTCCTTTCCCTAAAGAATCACATTCCAGGACAAAGGTCTTTGTGAAATCAGGAAGGGTCGGGACTGGAGTAGTGCACATTCCCATCTGCAAGGTTTGAAAAGCCTGAGCAGCTACTAGAGTCCAAGTGAAAGAATTATTTTTAAGGAGTGCAGTGAGAGGTGCCACAATCTTTCCATAATTATTAACAAACTTGCGATAATAACTTGTTAAGCCTAGAAATCCATGAAGGATTTTGAGATTCTTTGGGTGAGGCCAGTCCTGCATAGCTTCAAAATTTTTAGGATCCACCCTGACCACGTCCTTGCCAACAAGATGACCCAAGTACTCGACTTCCAAGATGCCAAGAGCACATTTAGATTGTTTCAAGAAAATTTGGTGCTGAGAGAGTAGATGGAGAACTCGATCCACATGATCAAGGTGGTTTGTCCAGGGTTTTCTATAGATTAGGATATCATCAAAGAAAACTAAGACAAAATGATGGAGAAAAGGACGGAAGACATGATTCACAAGGCTTTGGAAAGTGGAGGGAGAATTACATAATCCAAAGGGCATGACCAAAAACTCATAGTGGCCCTCATGAGTTCTAAAGGTAGTCTTAGGAATTTATTCCTCTTTCATATGGATCTGGTGGTAGCCAGAACGAATATCAAGTTTAGTAAAGAACTGGATGCCACTCAATTCATTCAAGAGGTCATCAATGACAGGAATGGGGAATTTGTATTTAATGGTGAGTTTGTTGAGGGCGCGAAAAGTTAGGACACATGTACCAAGAACCTTCTTTCTTAAGGACCATGACCACGGGAGAAGATTAGGGGCTCGTACTAGGGCAGATAACACCTGCGTCAAGCAGTTCTTGAACCATTTTCTCAATTTCATTTTTTCGGGAAAGGGGGTGACGATAGGGACGGATATTGGGAGGAAGGCTTCCTAGGACAAGGGGAATGGAATGATCATGAACACCATGGGATGGAGGGAGTCCCTAGGGAGTGGAAAAAACCACTTGATGTTTAGAGATGATGGATTGGAGGTCCTATGGCACAGAGGGTGTCTCAGTTGCTTGTATGGCATGGAGTTGGGTAATAACTCCAGAATGACCTTTTTTGAGCAGCTTTTCCATGCAATGGGAACTAATGATCTCAGGGGAACCGATGACGATACCTTGGAACTTATATTGTTGGCCCTCCTGGTCGAATTTCATGGTTAATTCCTTAAAATCCATGAGAATGGGACCCAAAGTCCTTATCCGGTCTGCACCCAACACAATGTCACAACCACCCATGTTGATAGAAAACATATGAGATTTCATGTGGTAGTCACCAATTTGGAGACACACATTTTCACAACACCCTCCACATTTCATGGACCTGCCATTGGCAGTCATGATTTGGAAATTATTGATTGCACGGATATAGCAATTAGTTTCTTGGGAAATGCGATGATGAATAAAATTATGGGTGCTTCCACTATCAACAAGAATGATGACCTTCATATGCTTGATATAGCCAATTAGCTTGAGGGTTTGGGGAGAAGAGAAGCCAGTGAGAGCATTTAGGGAAATGACTAGTTCTAGTTCGGGAGGGTCTGAGGGTTCAAGTGACACATACACAAGGAGAGCTTCAACATCCTGTTTCGAAACATCCTCCAATATGGCCATAAAAAGATTTTTTTCCTTACACTTGTGTCCCGGAAAATATTTGTCATCACAATTATAACAAAGGCCTTTGAGTTGGCGTTCAGCCATTTCGGCCCTGGTCAATTTTTGGATCTTTAGTGGAGTAGAAGGAGGAGAGGGATTTACGGGATTAGTGCGAGGAATAAAAGGGGGTTTATGGTTTTGAGAAGATACAACATGCTGTGCTTCCTTATCTCTTTTAGTATCGTCCACCCAACTCTGAGGCCAAGCCATGAGAACATGGGCATGAATCTCATCATTGAGGCCACTGATAAAACATTCTCAGAAAAAAACATCAGACATGCCCTCTGTATGAAAAGTGAGTCGCTCAAAAACAACTATAAAGTCTTCCACTGTGCCAGATTGTTTCAACATTGTCAAACGAACTAAATGGTTGGTGTCAGTTCAAAGAGTTCATAAAGCTCTGCCACAAAGTGTGTCCAAGCAACATACCCTTGACGGGCAATTTTTCTCCATTGCCACCATTGCCAACGTTCTTGATCTAGATGGAGAGCACCATACCAGAGTTTGACCAAGTCATTTGTAATGTCGTACAAAGACAAATAATGTTCCATTTGAGTTATCCAACCAGCGAGATCTGAGCCATCAAATTTGGTCACATCCACATGTGGAAGGCGTAGGTCACACTGAAAGTGATGGGACTGAAAATTATGGGAATGAGAGGAATTTTCAGCTTCAGTATGCAAAGGTGGGTCAGATAAAGGGGGATCTATAGGGTATGCAGCTTGGTGCAGATCATCGAAGCAACAGATTCAAGATGGGTAGTAATGTCTTGTTTGAGGTCTTATTTGAGTTCCTCAATTGATGCGACGATGGAGGAATGCATTTTGTTACTGATGGTGGAAATATTTGCACTGAGTTGTCTCACTTCTTGTTGGGTCTCTGTGAAATTAGATTGCAAGGTGTTGAAGCGAGCTTCCAAGTCTTGGCTTCGGGTACGGGCCATGATGATGAGGGAACCGAAAAGGGGTCGGTGGGGTCAAATAATTTGTTGAAAAATGATAGTTATGAATGTGATAAGGGAAAAGAGATAAATCCAATGGAATAGGTCTCAAATAATGGTGCAACAAAATCCAGATTTTTTTTTTATACCTACAGAGTTATACTCTAGCCTGAAGAATACTACAGTGATGAAATGCCCAAATGCTTAATCAAGAATAAATGTGTAGTGATTTGGAAACTCGAATGCAGGAGACACAGTTGCGCGGCAATAGATCTTATCTATTTTTATTTTTTTTTCGTCCCTTAAAGATTAGGTATTCAAGGGTTCTATAGACAAGGGTTTTCCATGTGCTATATCTCTTTGATATATGTGCGGGGTCCAATAGTAGTACTCAACCCAATATCTCAAGGCACCAACTAAAAAGGCTAGACTGTGCCCTTAGCCGTACTACCCGACTACCCAGGTACTAGAGAGTATCTTCCCGAGTGTTGTTCTTGGTGGCACTATAGTAGTCAGGTGACCGATTGGTTTATCTAAAGAGGGCTTCAGGAAATCTAGGCTGATTCGTATACAGGTGTTTTCTGATGCGCTACCACTGGAAGGGGTACCAACAGGGGTTACAAGGGTGGCCAACAGATGTGTGCTTAAGTACCACTTGTATTTCCTACGTGTATGAATATCTGACTACGGGTTTATGCGCATAACGACAGATCTTTGTAGCTTAAAGATGCCAAAATATGTCTCTACCCTGAGAAAAATAAATTAACCCACAATTTTCTTCCAAGGAAAGTGCTCTGATACCACTTGTAATATTCCATATATAAAAAGTATACAGAACAGAAATAAAATTCTAGAAATGGAAGATGAACAACAATATAACTAGAATAACAGCACAATAATACCAAAATGATATCATAATAACACCAGAAAGAGCACTTTGATTGCTCAGAGAAATGTTCACTTGCCTCTTCAAGGGGGAAACCTCCAACAGAGCAGATCTCTATTACAATAATATCCAAGACAAAAGCTCTCATACCCTCGACTACTATTTATACTAAATATGTCTATCAAAAGAAACATCTAGAGGAATATCCTTCTAAAAGCGGAAGCTTCTATTGTTGGTTGTGGAGCCTGATTATCTTCCTGATTCAGAGGTCTTTTACTTTCAGCCATGTTTATACCCCATGAAGTATTTACACCCCAGAAGTATGTACACTCTTCCATGCAGGGGAGTGCAGAGGGGGGGTACCCCCTCTGCGGGGGTACACTGGGTGAACCACCTAAATCTGTGTCTCTATTGTATTGTGTATCTTCTGTGTTTTATTTCTGCATTTGTTTTATTTTATTGCTCCACGGTCCTGTTTGTACAACATCTATTAGGTCTTCTTACATTCAACTTATTATTCCTTATTGCTAGGCCTTATTAATATTGACCTTTATTACATCGAAATATATTATTCTACCTATGTTAGGGGTTAGGTCCCTAACATATAGGAACATAAAAGCACCAATGCTGGAACATGGTCATTTCATAAAAGAACCCTCATATGAGGGAGGGGGTGTGGGGAATATTAAAGAAAATGAAACACATTGTATTTCATTTTCTCTAATATTTCCATTGTATTTCATTTTCTCTAATATTTCCCCCACCCTCACCCTCACCCTCACCCTCATAATGTTTTTTTTTATTAATTCCCCCACCCCAATCGTCGTAGGGGGTGGAGGAATTAATAGGGGGTGGGGGCAGTGGAATTAATAGAGAAAAACATTATGTTTTTTCTATAAGGGTGTGGGAATGTTTTTCTATGAGGGCGAGGGTGGGGGAATTAATAGAGAAAAAAATTATGTTTTCCCTATTAATTCCTCCACCCCCACCCTCATGCATGAGGGTGGGGGTGAGGGAATTAATAGGGAAAACATAATTTTTTTCTCTATTAATTCCCCCACCCTCGCCCTCATAGAGAAAATGTTTTTCTCTAGTAATTCTCCCACTCCCACCCTCATGCATGAGGGTAAGAGTGGGGGTGTTAATAGAGAAAAACATTTTCTCTATGAGAGTGAGGGTGGAGGAATTAATAGAGAAAAACATTATGTTTTCTCTATTAATTCGTCCACTGGGTGGGGGTGCGAGAATTAATAGAGAAAAACATTATGAGAAATTATATGAGGGTGGGGGATGGGGAATTATATGAGAAAACATAATGTTTTTCTCTATTAATTCTCCGACCCCCACCCTCATAGAGAAAACATAATTTTTTTCTCTATTAATTCCCCCACCCCCACCTTCATGAATGAGGGTGGGGGAATTAATAGAGAAAAAAATTATGTTTTCTATATTAATTCTCTCACCCCCACCCTCATATAATTCCCCATAATTTTTTTCTCTATTAATTCCCATTTTTTTATCATATAATTCCCCCACTCCCACCCTCATATAATTCCCCATCATGTTTTTCTCTATTAATTTTCGCACCCCCACCTTCACCCTCATGCATGGGGCCACTCCTACCTTCATGCATGGGGATGGGGGAATTAATAGAGAAAACATAATGTTTTTCTCTATTAATTCTACCACCCCCACTCTCATAGAGAAAATGTTTTTCTCTATTAATTCCCCAACACCCACCCTCATAGAGAAAACATCATGTTTTTCTCTATTAATTCTCCTACCCCCACCCTCATGCATGAGGGTGAGGGTTGGGGTGGTAGAATTGGGGGTGGGGGTGGGAGAATTAATAGAGAAAAACATTATGCCTTTTGTGACATTAATAAAAAAAAATTGAAAATGCCTTTTGTGACATAAAAGATTTTATTGTATAATAGAAATGACATGCTAATATAGCTATTATTAATATAAATTTATTAAGAATGGAGAGGAAGCAAATCCATATTTTTGTTAAATAAAATTTGAGAAAGATTATTTACATCAATAGCTAATAGATTTAAAGTTATAATAAATAAAATAAAAAATGCCATAGTTGAGTTCTAATAAATAAAAATAAAAATTTCAATTTTGAAACAAACATTACAAAGTATTATGATTTTTTTTTAAGATAAGAAGATACTTCATTAGTTTACATAAGTTGTAAACATCATCTCCCCTTTCCCTAGTGTTACAAGGTGCATCATCTGAGTCTTCATTTGGTTCTAGGGTTTTGAGGGTCGAGCAAGACTCTGGTGCTGTGGGCTTTGCGGCTAGGTTTTGCTAGCCGCATCCCTGACCTCCATGGTGAAGCGCGAGCGTAAGACCCTTCCAAGGTGAGCGACCAAGGGTGGATAGAGGGTCAGAGGATAGTGGCAGCGGAGGATTCGAGTTATGCGATTCGGTGTGTGGATGTGTCATGTAAACCTTATGCAGTGGCGATAGTTTCTCTTTGGCAGCGTTTAGGGGCCGAGTTTCAGGATAGCTCATCGAGCCTACGTAGGCCAAAACTGGTGAGCCTTTGTTTGTATCAGCGATGGAGTATTTGCAGTGGAGGTGGCTTCGGGGTTTTGTTGTGGCCGGTTTCATGTTTCCTTTCCAGTTTCTGGACCCTCTTGACCTCTTTCTCATTAGCTTGAAGAGGTTTTGGACCAGATCTTTGAGGTCCACTGGGGGCGTGAGGTGTTTTGGTTAACACTTTGAAGTCCTTTGGGGGGTGTGCAGTGTTGGGTATACACTTCGAGGTTCTCCGAGGCATGCGGCTTCTAGTTTAGCATCTTTTCGTGGTTTTGCCCTGTTTTGTGTCTCTTTTTGCAACCTGCGTGCTCGTTATTTTCTCTGGTGACTTTCTGGGGATGTATAGGTTTTGTTTATGAACATGGTCTATGAACTAGTACGCCTATAAACATATCTATAAGGTCAAGAAGATGTAAAAAAATATATTTTCATTAATATAATTAATATAATTGAGCAATTTTTTTTATTGAAAAAAAATCTTAAACATTAAATATAAGTTTTTAGTACCCTTATATAAGCAAAAGAATTTATGTTTAATATTGATTTATGTTTAAACGGAGCCATATCTTTTTGTTACACTTAGTCAAACATCAACATTGCCCATATAAAAAAAAAGTTATACAAGGAACCTTCCACAAACATCAACATCGACGTCGCCCACATAAAAGGATCCAAAGTTTTCTTCCTGTCAAAAAAAATTCCGTGTAAGAGAAGCCACTCTCACCATCAACACCATTAAAAATAAAATCCAAAGCTGATTTTGTTAAAAATATCGTCGCAGAAATGTCACCGTTCCACAGTTGGAGACAATATTGTCATCAGTGAATTATAGCTGTCTAAATCCATCATGTGAATTCTGTAAATGCGACTGCATACACAACGATAGCCATAAAAATTCGCAAGTCTCTATAATAATGCTGCCAAACCCGGCTCACATCCAGCCGTGAACAACGATATAATAATAATAATAGAGGTTGAAATGATTTATTCACGACACAGTGCTGGAAAATCCCTTCCCTGCGTTTTGGGTGACACGTAAACACGCTTAGAGAGCAAATATGCATTGCTGATTATATCGGTGTGAATGCTGGCAAACCCGGCTCACATCCAGCCGTGAACGACACCACCACCACAATAATAAAACAAATAGAGGCTGAATTGATTTATTGGCGACATACTGCTGGAAATGCCCTTCCCTGCGTTTTGGTCGACACGTAAACAGGGTAAGAGAGCAAATATCGATGGTTGATTATATCTGCTTGACACCTTATGCCATCTCATGAAAACGATTTTAAAATTAATTTTCTTAAAATATGATAAATTGAAATCGATAAGAATGGATCGTAATCATTATCCTCCTATATAAAGTAACACCTATATAAATATAAAGTAACACCTATATAAAGTAAGAGTGAAAAAGTAGACATTAGTATAAATGTTTTATGTTTTGTATTTTTAATATTATTTGATTATTTTTACTTGAAATTTGACAAGGAAATGTTTAGATAAAGCCATATATTGTTAATTATCTCAATAGATCTACAAATATACTTTAGAAATAACTCTTAATATCAATAAGAATAAATTAAACTATTTACTAAATTGAACACAAGAAATAGTCAAATCCTTTGAGGTAGGGTAACACCATATATTATTCATTATGGAAGGAATGCACTTCTCAAGCAATAGTTACTTGTTACGGTTGTCTTCACTATGCTCCAATACATTGCTTACACTTCTTTATATAGCACTCTCTATCTCCTAGGAACATTGTAGAGAATGAACCTTCTAGAAAGTTTTTTGACATTTGTTATGTTCATATTAATATATCTAACTACCATAGTGGGTATTATTTAATAATATAGTGGACCTAGTCCACCTTACATTGAACGGCCTCCACTAATAATACATAACCACATTTCCATTGGGTACCTCCCCTAAGTACCTCATATTACCTCCCTAGGTATACTGCATTTCATCCCCCTTCACATGTTTCATTCTCGAAACATGGGAATAAACCATACAATACGACCAACTAAGCAATGTAGACAACTGGTACCAAGCATGACCCTCCATCCATCCTAAGAGAAGATGAACATGATGTCCAATTGACACCTTGCCACCTTGATCTGGATCCTTATTGTACCTTTGGTGTCATGGGTTTGTGACTTGATCCTGATATTCTCCTATAATGTCGATATTTCTCTATGTGCCACTTGATTGGTGTCCTTTTTGGTGCCGTTTTGGTCCATAAAACGTGTGTTGATGCCCATGCCCCTACCTTGATGATTGTTGTTTCTCTATGTAGTGTGGATGTCGATATAAAAAAACTTTAGGAATCGATCCCTTTTTCTTCAAATCTACAATATAGTGTTCCTTT
>JASDQU011313201.1:0-13264 GCA_032191745.1 Picea mariana
AAATTATCTTGGATCAACCAATTTACAACAAATTTTATATTTCTTAGGTCAATACAAAATTCACATCCTCTAACTACAAAATCCATACAAAACAATAATTGTTTTCCAAGCTCATATTTCTTCATGTTGGCTTACAATTAATTGTGGGTTAATATGGCATTACCATATTACAATGTAATATGGTAATACCATATCTCGTGTAATTTTTTTTTTTTAAACTTAATGCCATCGTCGCAATATCGACGATATTTTGTCGGAAAAAAATTGCATTTTGACCACCGTGGCAATAGCGACGAACTTTCATCACAAGTTGCCACAGGTTTTCGTCACACATACAACATATTCATCGTAACTTTGGTCTTGATGAATCAATGTCGTCGCTATTGCCACGGGTATTCATCACAAGTTTCCATGGTTTTTCGTCGCACATAAAACATCTGCGTCGTAAGTTTTTGACTTGTCATAAATTTTCGTCGTAATTACCACGGTTGCTCATTGTACTTGCGATGAGGTTTCGTCGCAATTGCGACGATGCATAGGGTTAACTAAACTTGAAGGTGGTGACACGTGGAGAGCTAATTTCGTCGATGTTTCCACGCACACTTGGATCGTCGATAGGGCGACGAAATTATTTCGACGAAAAAAAAAACTCAGCTTTCATGGAAATTGTGATGGACAAGTGTGGCAATATCAACGAAAAACCATCGCAAATTTGGTCATATGTACTAGTGGACCAAATCCCCAGACATAGAGTCGAGATAGACTCTACGAGACTACCTCAGTCCTATTGATTTACTTGAATTACCTTTCCTATTGTGGAATTTGAGCTCTATAGACAAAGGGTGCTTCCTTCAAACCAGTCGTCCAAGTGACCATGGGCTCATGTGCACAACCTTAACCAAATTCCGGCTAAGAGTTAGGAGTGTAGCCTCTGGATCTTGACAAAGTTCCATAGGACCAATACCTTGGAACCCTCCGTTACACTAAAAAAGGAGCTAAGTCATTCGGGACTCTGAGAGTCCAGAGCTCTGAGGTGAATGAACATTGCAATGTACTAAATGCACCGAAGATGACCTGTCGAATCAGTAGCTTGATGGTGGACTGACAGTTGGCGGTCATTTACCCTTTATCATGGGATTCATCCCCTTGCCAAACCCTGATCCACTTCTCGATCACGAAGTAACACAAGTCGTAGATCTGAGGTTATTCAGGATCTCCCCTGACCGTTGGATCTATGTCGTGGTCATTCAGCGTTGACCTACTATGGGATAGAAAAGGTGTTAAACAGCCAGAAACCCTGAATGTCGAACTCGCGAGTTAACGTGATTTGTTGTTCTGGGGAATCCATTGGGAACCTCTCCTGGCCGTCTGATCAACTAGTGAAAGGATAGTGTAAATCACTCTGGCGAAGTCCTACTCCGGGAGTTTCGATATGTTGGTGAATGAGAATATGGCCGAAGCACCAAAGGCCAGAGTGGCGTGGCATGTTGATGTCACCTAGGGTGACATGGACCCATAGTATATGTGCCACGTATCACCTTGATTCATGACTTTCACAGACCTTATGTGTCAAATAGACCTTGACACATGTCACCAGTTGATTGAGCCATGTGTCACCCTTGTCTTCTGCCAAATGTCTTCCTCCTGGATCATGGCCACTTAATCTAATGGTTGACGGGAGTTTGGAACTTCGGGAGTCCAGAGTGTTTTGAGTGATGGAATACTTGGGATAAAATGGTCGAAGGCTCAGACCTACTTGTCCCTATTCCAGTATTTAATGTGCATTCATGTGTAAGTGCGAATTCTCCGGGAGTCCGGAGCTTCGGGAGTTCGGATGTTTGGGGTGATAGAATGAACAAGTTAAAAGGGTCGAAGGCCTGAACCTACCTTCACGTATTCCAATGTTATAATAAACATTAAACATAATTAATTATATTGTGGGGTAATGTAATTACTTGTATTTGTGTAAAGGAATAATACAGGTGGGACCCTCTCTGCGACTTCAACATTTGAGAGTTTTGGGGGTATGTTCTTAACAACATGATGAGGAACCTCGCCAAAGTTTGGAGACTTGAGAGTTTATCGAACTTAATAATCCTAAGTGCTCCTTTGATATATTTAATTAAATTAATAGGCCAATAAGATATAGACAAGCATCGACCTCTGGTTGAGTGAGTCTTTGTATGCTATGATGAGGTGGCATGCCAGATGATAGGGAACCACATGGGTGCCACATGGTGATGAAAGACCCTAGTCGGTAAAGGCCTAAAGAACTTTGAAGGACCATAACTTGCCTTCCAGAACTCGGATCTGGAAAAATTTATAGTCGTTGGAAAACCCTCGTCGAATTGAAGGCGAAGTAATCCTAGTTTCAGGGATTCGAGATGATTGAGAAAAGTGAAATTCTTATGCCCCATCCCTTAAAAGGATACCTGAGGGGTTGGGTGTGTTACACCTATTGTTCATATCGACATCTATTCTCTCCTCTCTAAAAACCAATATGTTTTTGACAATCCCCAAGGACTTCCCCCTTCTCGTGGAACACAAAAAAAATTGCATTCCCATTGTCCCTAGTAGTCTTCCTCCCAATGTTCACCCTTCTTGTTACCCCTTTTTACAAAAAAATGAAATTGAGAAAATTGTTCAGGAATTGCTAGCTACAGGTGTTATCCGTCTTAGTACCAACCCTTTATTATTCTTCTATCATTATGGTACTCAAGAAAGAAGCACATGGCACATGTGCCCTAATTTCCACACCCTCAAAAAAATTACCATCAAAGATAAGTTCCCCATTCATGTCATTATTGACCTTGTGGATGAATTGAGTGGTGCTTGATACTTTACCAAACTTGATCTATGTTCTGGCTACCACTAGATATGTATGAAAGAGTTCGATATTCTGAAAATTGCCTTTCAAACTCATGAGGGCCATTATGAGTTCTTGTTCATGCCCTTTGGCCTGTGTAATGCACCTTCCACCTTTCAAATTCTCATGAATCATGTCTCCCATCCTTTCCTCTATCATTTTGTCTTAGTTTTATTGGATGATATCCTCATCTATAGTAAAAATTGTCAAGTCCATCTAGCCCATGTGAATCAAGTCTTACGCGTATTGTCTCAACACAAACTCTTTCTCAAATAATCTAAATGTGTTTTTGGAGCTTCTGAAGTAGAGTACCTGTGCCATATTATTGGCAAGGATGGTGTACATGTGGATCCTAAGAAAATAGAAGCTATGAAGCAATCACCTTGTCCTAAAACTCTTAAAATTTTGAGAGGTTTCCTAGGTTTAACATGCCATTATCGCAAGTTTGTTCAGAATTATGGAAAAATTGCAACTCCCTTCATTGCTCTCCTTAAGAAGAATGTTTCTAGTTGGACTCCAACAACTAATAAATCCTTCTAATTTTGAAAGAGGCTATGTGTACAACCCTTGTTCTGGAATTTCCCGACTTCTCCAAGACTTTTGTTCTAGAATGTGATGCTTTGGGGAAAGGAATTCGGACAATTCTCATGCAAGATGGCAGACCTTTGGCTTTCACTAGCAAATTACAACTATCTAAGTGATATTTGGGCAAATCCACCTATGAAAAGGAAATGTTGGCTATTAAATATGCATTGGATCTCTGGCATCCTTACTTGCTTAGGTAGTACTTCCAAATTAAAACAGATCATCGCAGCCTCAAATATTTCTTGGAACATCGAATTTCATCCTCGGAGCAACATAAGTGGTTGACCAAAATGTTTGGTTATGATTATGAGATGATTTTCAAGAAAGGAAAAGAAAATATGGTTGTTGATGCCCTTTCACGGAAATATGAAGGAAAAGGGTCCCTCTTCTCACTCTCCTTCATTGTATCAGATTGGTTAAAGGAAGTTCGCCAAGAATGGTTCCAAGATCCAAAATGTCTCACCTAATCCAATATTTGCAACAATATTCTCCTGCATCTTCGAGATACTCTTGGCACAATGAGGAGCTTCGCTAAAAAGGTCATTTTTATTTAAGCAAACAATCTCACCTTAAATCCATTGTGCTCTCTAAACTTCATGCTTCACCAATAGTTGAGAATTCAGGTTTTCACAAAACATATGAAAGTATCGAACGTTCTTTTTTTTGGGAAGGCATGAAATAAGACACCCACACTTTTGTGGTTGAATATGATACTTCTCAATGCAATAAGGGAAAAACAATCAAAATTCAAGGCACACTCCAACCTCTCGCTATTCCAACTGCTATCTTGGCAGATATTTCTATTGACTTCATTGTCGGCTTACCCAAATCTGGAAATAAATCTATCATCATAGTTGTAGTCGATCGTCTTTCCAAATATGCTCATTATGTGCCCTCCAACACTCATCAACAACATCTAATGTGGCTCAAATTTTCATGGATAATATCTTCAAACTTCATGGAATTCCCCACTCTATTGTATATGACCTTGATCCAACTTTCATTAGCAACTTTTGGCAAGAATTGTTCAAGCTCCAAGGAACCCAATTGCATCTCAGCTCAACTTATCATCCTCAGACTGATGGTCAAAATGAAGCTGTCAACAAGTGCTTGTAAACATATTTGAGGTGTTTTATGTCACACACCCACAATGGGGAATAAATAAATTTCATTTTTCTCTTAACTTTCTTTAGTTTTCCCTTTCTTTTGTTGCAAGTTCTTCCAATCCACAACTCTTTCTAGAGCCCCGCTTTTTTAAGGGTTTGAGAAACATGTGCTAGATTTCCATGCTATCCCCTTCCTCATATGTCCTCAAGTTAACCACACTCTCCCGCGATCCAACGGTCCTGATCTCCTCTTTCGTGAATCAGGATTTCACATTTTGCGACTTTGGAGGTTGGCTTACCTCTGTTTCACGATTCCTGATTTCCTGATATTCTCTTTCTAGATGAACGGTCTATATCCCTCCTTTGATCAACGGCTATGATCCTTTCGTGAAATCATACTTCGCGAGTTGCGAGTCGGCGAAACGTTGACTTCTCGCCATGCGTCCCTTCTCGATGGACGGTTAGGATCAAATCGCGGCTTCGCGTATCGGGTATTTCGATGTGAGTCAACTCTGACTCTCTCGATCCCCAAACTCCCGATGGCATGAGATCAATGGTCCACGATCTCCTGTGATCTGACGGTCCAGATCCTTTCTCGTGAATCGGGTCTTTTTCGATCCCCAATTTCCCGAAATTCACCTACGTCAAATCAACGATCTGCAATCCTCCGTGATCCAACGGCTGTGATCAAATCGCGAATTCGTGTTTCACGAGTCATCACAACTCTTTCCTTTGAATTTGATGTGTGAATCAACTAAATGTTGATCTTTCACCACATGTCCTTCCCAGCACCAACGGCTAGGATCAGCTATACTCTTTCCTTGTGAATCTTCCGAAGTCCAAATCCTCGAACTCTCGGATCTGCTGCCATCTGTCTACCCTAACGATGGACGGTTCCAATGATTTCATAACTTTGAGACTTTCCAGAGCCCATTATCCTGTATACTTTTGAAGGGTTTAACCCTTGTGCACCTTTCCTGGATCCAACGACTGTTGGTCCTCACACTTAGATCTGATGGTCCAGATTTGATCTCCTCCTACACGCTCTTCTAATTGTCTGGACGTGTATTTCAATGGCCCAGATCTTTCACAGTGCTCGATCCAACGACCACTGTCGCTCGTCCTCTTAAGCTTTCGCTTTCTTTCCTGAATTGGAATATTTCAGATGTTCTGAAGGCCTCAGCCTTCGATCTACCTCATGTGAGTTCTGATATATGGGTCTCGACTTCCGCTTTTCCTCCGGAGCTTACGAACTTGAAACAAGTTCGCCTCTTGGACCTCATTTGTGCTTCTGAGGAGCGCTTTTCTCTTCTGATCTTGGTTCTTAGGGGATCTCGAGTTCCCACATAATCCTTGCATTAATCTACTCACGTCAGATTGACGGTCCATGACCTTCCTTGATCCAACGGTTCAGATCACATCGCAACTTTGGGTTTTGAAAGTTTAGTCATGCGAACGTGCGATTCTCCTGATGTGTGGACTCCAATATCTCCAATCCGATGGTCAAGGAGGGTCCTAATAGATCCTTGGATCCACGGTCCATATTTCATCGCTACTTTGGGTTTCAGGGGTTTAGTCGCACCAACGCGTGATTCTCCCGTCACGCGAACTTTGAACTCACAAACCCGACGGTCAAGGTGGGTCCTGATAGATCCTTATATCTACAGTCCATATCACATCGTGACTTTAGGTTTCAGATTTCAGAGAATCCGTCTCCTCGCGATGATTACCAACATTCGTCGAACTTGCGAAGATTGAAGGAATCGAGGTGTTAACCTCTGCGCTCCTTCTTCAAATCTAACGGTCGTGACAGACCTTGGATCCTCCCAAACGGATCTCATTCGTTCATCTTCCAATCGAAAGGATATTCCCTTCCGATACTTGAGTCTCACTATCCTTCCTGATCTTTGTCAATTATGAAGGACCTAAGAGCATTATGCTCTTTCTATTGGACTTAACACTTAGAAGAATTTCTGTGTACCCCTTGTGCTCATTCATCAAGTCTAGATCTTAAGTGGTTCTCGGTTTCTGCTTACCTCGTAGATAGCCTGTGCATATCTACACTACCTCTCCTGAGCGTATCAGACTTTGTCCTTCAAGGGACTCAGAACGACTAGGAGGGTTGACATGCGTTCATGAAACTGTGTCCAAAGTCGACATACATACAGTTCGTGATTCTAGCTTAAGCCACCACAGGACACAAGCATTTATGAGTATGAAACATGTCTTATCCATATGATTTCCTACTTGCCTAATTTCACATTCAGGAAGATACAAAGAAGGAAATACAGTATAAATCATTAAGCAAACATAACCATCTCTGCAACATTCATAGTATATCCAACTTTAACTCACAGTACCACTTAAATACACAAGATATGTGATTACTTATCTATTACAGGTGGTAGCCAACTAACTGACTGTGGGTGTTCTTCCTTCCACCATACCATAGGCTCAGAGGCATTCATTCTTATCACTCTGGCCACCCCCGTTCCAATCCATGATATCACTAGGGAGCTCTCGCAGTTCTCAAGGATTCTTTATCTGTTCAGCTTCTGCTCGGGTTTTGTTCTTTGCAACTTTCAAAGATTTCTCTTTGTTATGGCCTCGACAAGGTTTATTAGATTCTCCCTCAGCATCAAGCTCGTGACCTTCGATTCATCAACCCCTGGAGAGTTCTGTGCATCTCCCTTATGATCTTGCACTCTCATCCGATGTCTCTTCTCTGGTTGTTCGTGTGTATCTATCTTACCTTCCTTCTTTTTGGAAGGTTCTCGGCCTATCATGTTCCTTCTGTCAGAAGGAATCTTGGGTCTCCAAGTCTCTGTGGTACTTTGGGTTAACATTCGACAGCTCGACCATGCTTCCATTCATGGGGGTGGTTGATAATTCAACCACTGGTCCTTTCTTTATTAACTGATTTCTCTCCTTGGGATCCGAAGGAGGCTTGTCATCCTCATCAAGGGAAATTTGGGGTTATTTGGTATAATGAACCCTCTCATATAGTTTTCACATTCTTCCTCTAGTGATATCATGGCCAGCACTTTCAAGGCTTCACCCCCACAGTCATTTATTGGCAACTCAAACAATAATACATTTGCATCGTTCCCATGCCACAACATGGTAATCCTATTTTATGATTAATTACAAGCTGGGGGAAACAGGGTGTTACATTTCATGTCTAACAAACAAACTCAATGGGATAAGTGGTTACCACTCGCTAAATGGTGGTACAACACATCTTACCATGTTTCCACTCACATGTCTCCCTTTGAAGTGATCTACTGTCAAAAGCCACCTTTTGTATTCTCCTACCTGCCCAGTGTCTCCAAGGTCCAGGACGTAGATAACACCCTTACAATCCGAGCTACCATTTTCTGTACCCTCAAAGAGAATTTGGTCATGGATCGGAATTGAATGAAGCAACAGGTTGATCAAGGTTGTTCATAACAACAATTTGTTGAAGGGGGGCATGTGTTTCTTCTTCTGCAACTTCATTAGCAAACATCCCTCAAAGAAAATCATTGTCATAAACTTGCTCCCAAGTTGTATGGACCTTATATTATTCTCAAGTGTGTGGGGCTTATAGCCTACAATTTAGCTCTCCCTAGTCACTCTAAGCTCCATCATGTTTTTCATGTTTCTTTCTTGAAGAAAGTGATAAGAACCAAGTGCTAAACTCAAACTAGTCTCCCTAAATTGGATGAAGAAGGATCCATTTGGTTGCAACCCCAAGTAATCTTGGACCACCGTGAGCATTGTCTCCATCAGTGCACAATCAAGGAATTTTTAGTGCAATGGAAGGATACACCGCCAGAGGATTCCATATGGGAGTCAACTACTATTCTGCAACAATTTCCACATCTCAAGCCTTGAGGACACGACTATTTTTTCAAGGGGGAGGGCATGTTAGGCTCCTAACCCCTCAAGTAGATAGAATAATATGTTTTCTATGCAATAAAGGTCGACATTAGTAAATAAGGCCTACGTAATAATGTAACATGTTTAATGTAAGAAGACTTAATAGAAGTTTTTGCTTCTAGAAAGATCTTCGTCTATAATGTTTTCTAGAAAATTGAAATAGTATATATAGGGGTAGAAAGCATGGAATTTTTTTGTCTTGAGAATCATTTTGTAATTGAGCTCTTCTTTGCTAAAGGTTTCCCCCTCGAAGAGGAAAGTGAACTTGCCTATCGATGTAATAAATGTATCATTTATGGAATCAATTGTATCATTGTGCTCTATATTTTTCTCTTTTTGCTAATAATTGTTATAATAATCTTATTGTTGATCTGCATAATACATCTGGTACCTTACATTGTTCTAGCACTTGTGAAAAAACCTTTTACCATACCCTTCTATTCTTTCCATTTGAACAATGTCCCGAATATAGGAATGCCAAGATAAGAAATTAGGAATATACATAGAAAAACAATAAGCAGAGTTACCTAATTACATCCCAGAATAGTTTGCTTCCAATTACCAAGATTGATTCCTGTGGAAAGTGCCTAGATAGAGACCAAATACCAACTCACAAAAATAATATTCCTCCTATGCCAGACTAAGTTTAAATTCCTCAGACGAGACTTAACCATCCACAGAATTGAAAAGAGGCTTACTAGTCGTAAACTAGGCTACTTCTCGAGCCTCCAATAATTCCTTTTTTCCAGCATTATCCCACCTTGTAGGTCGAAAATCACATTGGGGGAATACAAAAGTTGGTACAAAGTTACGATTTAGCATGTGAGAGAGGTGGGATATCATCCTCTCGAGGTCCATCATCATGCCTAAGATTTGAGCCTATTTAATTAAATATTGCTTACCTTAGGGGTCTACACAATGGTTTCACACCCCATTTTTTATTAAATCCCCTTGCAAGATTATAGTATCTGTATTAACTAGAATATCAACTTGATTATTAAGTCGTATGCAAGTTGAGTGTTATCTAGGCTAGATTTTTGTCAAGCAGGGTTAAGCTCATAACCATTGATCTAATGATGACACTCGAATCCCCTACAACCTACAATCAAAGAGTTTATACTTCTTTCAATTGCAAAAAAGAGACCCTCTAGAAGAGCATAAGCGTTGGCTTGATTGTTTGTGGTTGTATCTAGTCTCCATGCAAACATCATTTCTTATTTTCCTCCGTGATCAAAGGTGATCCCTACAATTGCCACTCTAAATTAAATATATAATTATTATCAAATACATAAATTAGCAATTCATGAACAACCAATAATTCTAATCATGAGTAACATAATTTAACACCTGCCACTCTAAATTAAATATATAATTATTATCAAATATATAAATTAGCAATTCATGAACAACCAAGAATTTTAAATCATGAATAACATAATTTAATAATTCTAAATCATGAGTAACATAATTTAATATTATTGAATAGGGAGATGGTATATGATTCGTTCTTTCTTCTTTCATAATTGTCCAAGAAACCATATTCTTCTTCATATAGTTTGGCTTTTGCGTGAGATGAAGATACCATCAGTTGCGTTATGTGAAGATAACAAGGGAAATAGTTGGAAAGCAACTAGTCTCTGCCTAGTTCATATGTCGAGAGGTTAAAATAGGCATAGTTTCATATGTCAAGTCGTTGAAATACACATAGTGACTTATGGTGTGGGATCTGACATGTTTTATTCACACATTACAATTAACCCTGATTCCAAGAGATAGAACTTCAACAAGAAAAATATAACCTTAGTTTGAGGAGAGAATTATGCAACTTTTTTATCGTCATCAAACTTACATTACGATACAAATGTTCATTATGAAATTAATACATTACGATATAAATGTTCATTATAAAATTAATGCTCGATGACATAGGTGGAATATATATATATATATATATATATATATATATATATATATATATATATATATATATATATAATGCACTTTCGTGAGAAATTTGTGTCCTTTTGTTCAAATCAATAGATTACATAATAACTTGCATGAGTATTCTAGTAGCTCGAAACACTTTTATTCCTTTAAAGTGTTATTCTACTAGAGTATCATATTGTGCAGCCTTAGTTATAGTTGTTACAATAGAGAGTCGCGACTATAGATATTTTTTATTGACATAATGTTATTCTACCCAAATATTATATTGTGTATCTATAGTTGTTGCAGTAGAGAATCCTGGCTCTAGATATATTTCATTGACATAGGTGAACAACTAAGGAAGAAACACTTATGTCAAAGAAGTCATGCGAGGAGTAACTCAATTGCAAATATATTTTGCTCAAAGATCATATTATATTTATTCTCTGCCTCTCAAGGGACTTTGATCACTTTTCTCCTTTGAAACATGAACTGTTGGAGTTAATTTCAACAAGTGACGCAACTAGATGCAAGAAGATCATTTGTACTACTTGTGGTTGGAAGTGTTGTAGCAGATGATATTGTTGGGGATAGAGAGATTGGTGCTATTTGTTTCCTTGAAGATACAACCCTACTTGTTTGTAAAGATTTTGAAGGTGGGGATACTTTTACTGACTCTGTGTTTTCAAAGTTGGCCTTTTCTCCCAACTCTTCTATTGCCATAACTACCCTCTCTAACCTTGCCAATATTTGTATCATACTTGAGCAGAAAATCTAGCAAGCGGAAGGACCTCCATAAATGAAATTTTTCTTCATTTAATTTTTCTCATTTCACACATGTTACCATCTTGATCTATTGGCATAGCTTCGTGTACTGCCACCTTGAGAATAGTTCGAGATGACGCTTTATTTAGTTCACCCACCTATTTTGTCGGGTTTGGTGTCCAAAATTTGGGTTCAGTTGTTACTAATGTTGATTACCATATATTAATACCATGAATATTATTTTGAACAACTATTGTATCTAGGCATAATGAGAAGTGGCCCTTTGAAATTCAAACCTTAGCAAACCCATCACATGTAACAAAATATCTAGTACTTCAAGATTTCTATGAAATTGATTTTGAGTATGTTTAAAAATGACATCATCTATGAGGAATTCTTCCCAATATGTAATTTTGACGATGCTCTATTCACATAAATTATTTTAGTATAATGTTAATGTATTGCAAATTGTGAATGAGTAAGCTTGAAAGTGCTTAGATCATATTTTAACAACTCATTAATAATAGTACCAACCATGATAACCAAAGTATTTCTTAGCCTGATATAAGTGCCAAATCAGTGGTGTTGTAAAGAATGTTGTGTGTGTGTTCCATATTTATTTTTTTGTAAAATCTTGTGCTTAATGATTCAATTTTGGATTGTACTTTACCAAATGTGTGGGATAATCCATATCAATCTTCAGATTATCATGTATATAGAGAAAGATCAAGCTTTTAAACTATAAATCATTAGCACTTTTAGCAAATCACTCAGGGATCCTTATCATCGATTTGGTTTTGAGTGCATGTTAGAATCTTAAATGATTGATAAATGGCCATAAAATTTGCCGATTAAATCACTATGCTTCTTAATCAACATGTGTGCACAATACAAATTAGACTCAAACCCTCATATTAATGCCTTGAATTGTAAATTGTGTTCTTGAAATGAGGTGCCAGTAGACTAGTCAAGGAGATGCACCATTGTGATTGACATTCAGATCACTAGAGTTATCCATCCCTTAAAGAAACCAGATCAAGAACTTAAGATTACAAATGTCCAGTATTACCATAAGATTGTTCAAGCACATAACTCATTAGTTTCATTTTAGGAATTCAATAGATCACTAAATATATGAAGCGACCTTCAAATAATGTGCTTAAAATGATCATTCATCATTTCGAATTTTTACCATGCAATATTTAGGGTTATGATTAGTTTATTCATTACCACATGCATCATTCCATCCACTAGATTTGAGAAATGGCAGATGATCTCTTATAGCATTAGATCTATGCAAAAAGGTATGCATTAAATGATTAGATATAAGAAAGAGTGTAGATCGGTTAACCTAAAATAATGTCAGGAAGTCAACCTACATAAAATTACCACCTAAGCAGCAGATTGACTTAGAATAGAGTCACTGAAAAAGTGCAACCTGCAAAAGAAAATTCAACCAGTAAACACTTGATTGATTTAGAGTAGGATGTTGTAGGAGGTCGACCTGCATACAGAAATCAAGCATGTTGCAAAAATATGAAAAATGTTTAAACATGCAAGCTTGGAAGAAACAACCCAATCTAGAAATTTGAAGATCATAAACCCTAGGATGTTTGTAAGAAACAAAATGAAAGGGAATTTTTTAAAGAATTGATTGGAAAATAAGTCAAACCTAGGCTACCACCATTGGGCATGGAGTCCACAAACCCTTGGGAATATCCATAGTAAATTAGTTATTAAAATCCCCAAGTATCATGTTGAATACTTGGAAGATCATCAAACTTTAGAGAGACGTAGATATTGCAAGATTGGGAAGGAAGGTTGATTCCTAAGAAATAAACCTAAGTATCACCAGACATTTGTACTTTTTTTTGTCATCCTTATGCTCTCTGCCACTTCATGCAAAATATCTGCAGACTCTTTGTCGATGTCCATGCATGACATTTTCAAATTTCCTCTAACATCAACCGAAGCCTGATTAGACGATGTTATCACCGATTATTATATCGCATTATCACCGACTATCATTATAGTATAAAATGCAAGGGAAGAATACCCGAGTTTCCTCAAATACCTGAATCTCAGAGTTTAAAAG
>JASDQU011313203.1:0-15068 GCA_032191745.1 Picea mariana
TATATATATATATATATATATAAACATGAGAAACTAACAGTTTGTTTGGCTGTGTAAAGAATGAATTGCAGGAAGAAAGAGTCTTGGATATGGAAGTATTGTAATCTCATAAGGAATACCAATTGCCTATTGAGATAAATTACTATGGGGAGGAAAGCCCCATGCTTGTGAATCTGTTCCATGTGTGGAACAAATTTGGAAAAACAAAATGTGGAATTGGAAATCTGTAGGTGACAGAATTGCAATAAAATTTTGAAATTCAGAATTTATGATGATGTCTCATGAATTTATGTATACCTCTGATACAGGTGAGAAGAAAAGAGTTGTCTAGAAAGGACAGATGAAGGCTGTCAAACTGAAAAGCATGAAAAATGGCTATTGTCGAGCCATGAGAACCCCGTGGTAAGCCATGATCGCCTGGAATATGTTGTGTTGAGGTAACACAAGTTGGAGGGATGCCTTAGCAGAGCAATTCTAAGGGACGCCTCGATGTTAAGGCTCAATGAAGTCTTTGGAATTCTTCCTATGTGAGAAAACCTTGGCAAGGCAAGATGGATCACCCAAGGAATTGTATAGTAGAGAAGGGGAGGCCTAAGCTTGGGCCTGGAGGGTGAGTGATCGCAAGGAAAAGGATAATATGATAGTTATTGTAAACTATTAATTGATATCATGCAAACAATGGGTATGTCCGGGAAAAATAGTGAGCCTGGATAACAAGACATCCATATGGATAAAATTCCACAAACTATGTAGATAAGTATTGCGCTAAATTGTGAATTTTTTTCGCATGAAACTATGATTAATGTACTTGTTGTCCAAGAATTTTTTAAGGAAGGCGAAGAAGGCCAAGAGGTTGAAAAGGACCTGACCAAGAAAGAGGGTCAATACTTCTGAAGTAATAGAATGAGAAAGGCCTAATAGGTGTTACTACAAAATAACACCGACGACGATGTTCCTTTTAAGGGGGAGGGTATTGTAACACCCTTGTTTCCACCATCTGTAATTAATCGTTAATCATAATCACCATGCTATGGAATGGGAACAATGTAAATGTATTATTGTTTGAATTGCAAACAACTGAATGTGGGGGCAAAAACTTGAAATTACTAGCCATGATATCACTAGAGGAAAGAATGTGAAAACTATAAGAGAGGGTTCATTATATCAAATGACCCCAAATTTCCCTTGTTGAGGATAACAAACTTCCTTCGGTTCCCAAGGAGGAATCAATTAATGAAGAAAGGACCGATGGTTGAACCATCAACCAACCCCATGAATGGAAGCATGGTCTAGCTGCAAAAGGTCATCCTGAAGTACCACAGGTTCCTGCAAACCCAAACTGACCCGAGTTTCCTTCTGACAGAAGGAACAAGATAGGAAGGATAACCTTATTAAGGAAGGATGTGCATGCAAGGCATGAAAAGAAAAAAAAATGGAAGGGAAGGGAAGAGAATGTAGGGATCTCTCTAGTGGAGAATGAGACTTGAGCAGAAGGCTATGATCTTGATGCTGAGGAATCATCTGATAAACCTCGTAGAAGTTGTGAAAGAGAAAGGACCTTTGAGAATTGGCATAAATTCCCTAGTGATATCATGTCTTGGCATGGGGGTGGCCAGAGCACTAAGAATAAATTCCTCTGATCCTATGGTTGGGTGGAAATGAGGACACCCACAATCAGTTAGTTGGCTACAACCTATAATAGATAAGCATTCTCATATCCTGTGTAATTGAACTGTAACTGTACAGTAAAGTTAGATATCCTATGAATGTTGCAAGGATGTGCATGTTTGCTTGATGACTAGATTGTATCCCTTTATATTTTCTTGATTTTGTAGTTAAGAAAGTAAGGAACTATATGGTTTGTATATGTAAATTCTTGAGCCATGTAGTGGCTCAATTTTAAGTAGATGAACTATGAGTTCGTCAACCTTGGACATAGTTTCCCCGTATGCATGTCGATACTCCCATTTGTTTTGAGTCTTCTGGGAAAAATGAGTTTCTTAAGCTCAGGAGAAAGAGCGTAAAGAGCACACCAGTGCCTAATTCCTTCAGAATAGATGAAACTTAGGAAGGATAGTGAGATTTAAGTCTCAAAAGGGAAGATCCCTTCGTTTGGAAATATGAGCGAATGAGATCCGTTTGGAAGGACCCAAAGGTCTGTCATGACTGTTGGATTTGGAGAAAGAGCATAGGTGTTAAATCCTCGAATTCTTAAGTCTTTGTGAGTTTGGAGAAATTTGGTATTCGTTGTAAGGGAGATGAATCCTCCGAAGTCCCGGAGCTCGAAGTTAATCTGGGTCATATATCTGAGGATGCTTGGGAACTATCCCAACCGTCGGATCTATGATGTGGTCATCCCAGCGTTGACCGCTTCAGGAGGACAGGGGTGTTGTAACATCAAAACCCCCTCAAAAGCTGGAGTCGCAAAGTAATGGGGACCATGGATGTAAGGATCCTTCGAGATCCCTCTTGACCATTCAATCATGGGGACATGTGTATCATGTCGAAAGCACATCGGGGCCCACGTGCTGAGTGACGACGTTGTTAGGTATGGTGAACTCATTGCAAGGTAAGGGGATGTCGGTGACCAGAGGCAGGTGCCACATATTCTTATCAGAGTGTTTTTGGATGACATATGTCCCTATAGAAATGGACCAACAATGGGACCCAAGGGACCCTTGAGTAGAAGTTATGAGTCGTAGATCTCTGGGGTTACATGGATACCCTCGGCCCGTCATATCTAGGTTGTGGTCAGCCCGATGTTGACCGAATCCAGGAGAAAAGAGGAGTTTTCATCGCAGAACTCTTGAAGTTCGGATTCGCTAAGTAAAGTGGATCATGGATCTAAGGATCCTTAGGGATCCCTCTAAGCCGTTGATATGCAAGGGATGCGTGGCACTAGATCTCTTAGTTCAGAGACTGAGCACTCCGGGAAATTTGAGGTATGGTGTGTCTATAAGCTATGAAGCCCGAAGTAGCGAGAGTCGTCGATTCGAGGATGCTTTAGAACTTTTCCTAACTATCAAATCTAAGCTGTGGTCATCCCAGTGTTGACCAATTCCGGGAGAAAAGAGGAGTTTGCATCACAAAACTACCGAAGACCAGAGTCATGAAGTAATGTTAGTCATGGATCTATGGATCCATGTGGTCAGATCTCAACCATGATATTTGAGGGATTCTAGAAGGATTCTAGTCTGGTGTGACATGGCAAGTCAACATCACCAGGGTGATGTGGACCCACGATTGATGTGCCACGTGTCAGCTCGATATATTCTTTTTGTAGACTCTATATGCCTATTGGAATGTGACACATGTCACCCCTAGCCCTTCTACATGTCAGCCCCTAGTACGTGCTCGCTTAGCCAAAGTGGTTGGTGAAGTGTAGCAAACTTCGGGAGTCCAGGACTTTGGGACTCTGGAGGATTTCGGGTGTAGCAAAGTCCGAGAGTCCAGGAGTTCGGGACTCATGAGGATTTCGGGTGTAGCGTAATAGAGAGACGCAAAAGGCCCGAAGGTCAAGACCATGTGGCATGCTTACGGGACTTCGGGAGTTTGAGACTACGGAAGGTCTCGTGCATAGACAGTAAGGAGGTGTTCATCGTCAAAGCGTTGAAGCGTTGAAGTTCCTATTGTCCTGCGTATTAGACGAAGATTGAGTCCAGTCGTGGGATCAGACAGTGGATGGACTTCCACCGTGGATGAAGGAACCTAGAAACAATACGTGTGAGGTGGATTCACATGGATTCCATGTGGCCCTCAACCAATGAATGCCCAAAGAACTTTGGAAATCCATAACCTGCAACCCAAAGCTCGAATTTGAGCCTAGTAGCAGTTATTATAATGCTACAGGTAAGTAGAAGAGAATGAAGACCTTTGACATAGGGTTTGAGATGTTAAGGAGAGAAAAATTTGGATGCTCCATCCCTAGGAAAGTTACTCAAAGGTCGGGTGTGTTACAGTGTTGATGATGGGTTTATAAACCTTTCATTTTAATAATCATAACAAAGTGAAAAAATGCATCGTTGTGAGATGTTTAATGGTTCCATAAGTAATTACTCAACACACAAAATTTGAAGTATATGATGTAGTGAAAATGGTGTGACAATGAAAATGCGGTTAAGGAGAAAGTATTAATCTGCAATGATCATATATATCTTTGATTTGTAAAACCTTAGAGTAAGTTGCAAAGTGGATAAGTACTAATCACTTGTAATAGATTCATTTAGTGAAATATTAACACCACTAATCCTACTGCAATTTTCTTAAATTTACCACTAGTCAATGCACTTTTGATACTCAACTTGGATACATGAGGTCATGACTGGAGTGTTGGTTTGGAAACATTTTTATAATGGTGGATCAATTTTTGAAGATAGATATTCTACTGCCATCAACTCAAAAAGAAAATGCAACATCATACAAAACTCACATTTCCTTTGCTTGTGTGTGGGTTCACTTTGGAATCCATTCATTTAGAGACAAGTGCATGATGTATTACAACATAAATCCAACAACTACAAACTAAGACATGATAAATATTGTTTCCCAACATTTTAAAGAAAGCAATAAAATTTAGTTACATATCCACATTAATAATAGTTCAAAGCACCGCATATGAATTTGAGACCTTTGTTACATTATGGATGCAAATAAATCACATGTATGCCAATTCTATAGTACTTAACCTTTCAATTATAAATTGTAACATTTTACCTCATGTACTTGTTGAGATCATTTATAGCCTAGTTTATGTTGTTATCAAAGTTGTGTGGAAGAGATAGAGGTAGAAAATAATGGAACATGGAAGCACTCATTATTTTTTACCAAAATTCAAAACAAAACACAATTTCTAAACAAATGAAGAATTTATCAAAATACCTTAATAAAGGTATGCTAATCATGAATTTGTATCCCACCAAATTCATATTTCTTCATCAAGATATTGTTTACATTTGAAGAAAACCAGTGGGAAATTTAATTTTTTGAATGATATCTTTTACAACATTGTTTTCTTGCTCTATAAATATCGATGCAATATTGTCTGGTTGTCCATCACTAGAACAATGAATCCAATTTCCCATTACACGACCGACTTCCTTAATGTCACTAGTAATAATAGTGTAGTTATGGTGGTCATTCAATGTAAAGTGGACTAGATCTAGTATGTTGGTTATTATTAAATAAGGCCCACTTTGTAGTTAGTGTTTAATAAATGTAAATGAGCCTCATTAAAGAAGGTCCACTAGGTAGTTAGCATTATGGTTTTTTAGCTAGCTATAAATAAGGGTGGAGTCTTCCTTATGAATGATCATGTATTGGAGTATTTTGTATTGAATCTTAGATCATTGAGAGCTCACCCTACATTAAGAGGCAAGTGAATACGAGTGGATTTCTTCCATAAAAACATCAGTGTAAGGTGTTGACTTATATCAAGGGTGTTTTGATAAATAAAGTGTGAGGATTTATGAATATCATTTCTTGTGATTCAAGTTTAACAGTTAAGGATCCTAAAACATTGCATCTCCACCACCAATATTTTGTTTAGGTTCTAGTAAAGGAACCATGTTGTTGTCTCTTTTAGACACTCGAGATCCAAAAAAGGTCCAACACAAAGTCCACATGCCAATGTATTCAATCTTCCAAACGAAAGAGGTCTCACTCTAAGCATGTTTGATTATTGTCAATTAAGTAGTGTGCGGAGTATTATGAAATGGTGGAAGTATATATTCCATTTGTTAGAATTTAATTGCATTCATTTAATTTGGAAGTAAACAACTCATGCAAATAATACAAGAATATAAAAATCATTAAGATAATAGATTACCACAAAAACATAGGTAAATGAATCATGCAATCTCATTGTATTACTTAGAATATGGATTACATTTAGGCCTTGTACCTTACACTCAATTATATATGAACAATCTCTTAGTGATCTAAACAACATGCATAACAAAACAAAACATAGACTCAAAACCCAAAGAAAAATAAATAGACAACAACCTATATAAAAACCCTCTATAATGTCGACTTAATACATATTTATATCAACTTAATACATATTTATAGACCTCCTAAGGAAATTAAAAATATCTAAACAAATCTTGAACTACGGGGTGTAATCCATTAGTACAAAAGAGCTCAACACATGTATGTTAAATGCATAGTGTCTTGAATCCTTGCTTGTGTGGGGGATTTTCAATGTTAGTTATATCAACATACTCATTGTTTTTTAGATTCGGGGCTTAAATCAATCATCTTCCTTTGGTAATATAGGATCTTTGTCCCTACTCCTTGGTCAAAAGGTAGATACAATAATACCACACCAAGATTGTTGTAATGATAGAGTTTATGTTGTTGGATTAAAGAATGAGGAATAAGGGAAATATTGTTGGATTAAGGGGGTATTTTGAGGAAACAACCTGAAAGAGACCACTAAAGCCCCTTCCTCACATGTAAGGTGTAATTTCTCATGTAATCTCTTCTTTTTTCTAAGGAGTGTCTATTTTGTCTCCTCCAAATATGCTTATGATCATTATTGTCATTGAGTAGATCAGGATTTTGGCCAAAAAAAAATGGGCTTCATCATTCTAGAAAATAGTAAGGTCTTTGGTTGGTTGTGTTATTGTGCATGTAATCATTTGGATTCTATTAATATGTACAAGTCTTCCGTCTCCAACTCAAACTCAAAAATCAAAGACTCCATATGGAATAATTTACAGGTTTCCTTCCCCTTTCTTCTTGAATGCCAACCTTATTTTGTTCGCCTACTTGCTTGGAAATAGGGAAATATAGGCCACCAACTTACTTGTTTCTCCCTTATTCAAATAAAACAAAAATGAAAATTTGAATATCAAATTTTCTGATGAGATTCAAATAGAATTTACCATTAGGGTGGTCCATAAATAAGCATTAAAAAAATCAAGATTTAATATATATATATATATATATATATATGGCATGATTTTTGTCTACTATGGTTCCTTCTAGTTATGAATTGAATGTCAGGAAATGAGATGCACTTCCACACTAAACCTAGCAAAAGAGAAGAATAATTTAATCAAGAATGTAAATGACAAAGCAATCACATAGTATACAGAGATTTTACCCTAGAAACCCAACATGGGAAAACCAACATTCCTTAAGCGTTATGCTCTCTTGTTGTCCTATTCAATTTGAATAAAAGGTTACATGTCTAACCTTGGTCCACACCTAAGACACAATCGACATCATACCCTCTTGCTTGCACAAGAACAACCCTGTAGCCAATCTGGCTTACATCTACATGACCATCAACCTACATCTAAATATTTCTCTAAAAATTGGTTATCCTACGATTCATTGATTATAATTATTAGCCTTTACGACCTTAAAAAATACCTCTTTATAGGCTTTACAACATGAGAAACCCTAAATACTTGGTTTCCAAAAATGGTTATAGATCCATGTAGATTTGGCTACAAATCCCACAAAACGTGCGATTATGTTACAGTCGACTTCAAGTCAGATTACCAATCGACCTTCATTCGGTATTTAGTTAGTCGCCATATGCCTTCCTGTCGATCTCTTGTTGGTTGGCCTATTCAACTTATTTTATATTCCTTTATCATGTTGAACTACCTCGACCTTCGACTTTGACTTTACTTGGTCAAATCACCTCGACCTTCGACTTGTTGTTGATCCACCTCGACTTCGACCATCAAACGATTCACCTCGACTAGACTATCACTGCAAAGAATATAACAACCCAACATTCTCCCACTTGTTTTCTTCTTTGATTAAACAAGAGATCCATGAACTTTTGTTTACATACCTAGGGTAGCAATGCCAGGGTAGAAGAGAAGAAGAATTTAATCAAAAATTTAAATGACAAAGCAATCACACAGTACACAGATGTTTTACCCTGGAAACCCAAACCAGGAAAACCAACATTCCTTGAGCGTTATGATCTCTTGTTGTCTTATTCAATTTGAATAAAAGGTTACATGTCTAACCTTGGTACACACCTAAGAAACAATCAACATCATACCCTCTCTCTTGTGCAAGAACAACCATGTAGTCAAGCCTTACATCTGCATGACCAACAACCTACATCTTAAGATTTCTCTAAAGAATGGTTATCCTACGATTCATTGATTATCATTATTAGTGATATTTATGCCCTTACAACATGCATCTTTATAGGATTTACAACATGCAAAGCCCTAAATACTTGGTTCCAAAAAATGGTTATAGATCCATGCATATCATTGGCTACAAATCCTGCAAAACTTGGGATTCTGTTACAATCAACTTCAAGTCAAATTACCAGTCAACCTTCATTCGGTCTTCAATCAGTCACCACATGCCCGCCTGTCGACCTCTTGTTGGTTGACCTCTTCGACTTGTTTTCGATGCATTTACCATGTTGAACTCCCTCAAACTTCAACTTCAACTTTACCAGGTAGACTCACCTCGAACTTTGACTTGTTGTCGATCCAACTCAACTTTGATCGTCAGACGATTCACCTCGACTAGACTTTCACTGCAAATAATATAACAACCCAACCTTGTCCCACTTTTTTTCTTATTTGTTGAAATAGGAGATCCCTGAAGGTTTTTTCACAGACCCAGGGCAGCAATTCCCATTGCCTCTCTACACCAAGATAACTTCACAACACTCACAGACTTGGTCAACGAGTCTGCTTTGTTTTCCAATGTGTCTACTTTCTCAAGTAGCACCTTGTTGCTTTCCACCATGTCTCTTACAAAATGATATTGTACATAAATTTTCTTAGTCTTCGAATGATAAGCATGGCTCTTTGCTAGAAATATTTCTCTTTGGTTGTCACAACTTACTTTCATAGTTATCTGCTCAAACCCTATTCCTAAACACAACCTTTTCATCCATACCGCTTGTTTTCTTCCATGAGTGGATGCCATGTTTTCATCTTCTATTGTTTACAAGGCTACGACCATCTGTCGCTTACTCATCCAACTTATTTCTCCACTGAACATCTTGAAGAAATATCCACTAGTTGACCTCTGTCGATCCAGATCTCCAATCTAGTCAGCATCGACAAAGCCATGTACATTTACTTTACCACTATCACTTCTAGGTTTTCCTTGGTATCATATAGCATAATCTTTCATGCCACACAAACACCTGAATACTCTCTTGACAGTTGTCCAGTGCTCCTTTCCAGGTGTCGACATGTACCTGCTCAACATTCCCACTGCATGGGTAATGTCTGTTCGAGTCTATACCATCGCATACATTAGACTACCAACAACACTTGCATAGGGAACACGTGCCATGTCCTTTATTCCTTCCTGTGTCTTTGGACACTGTTCAACAATTAGCCTTTCTCCCATAGGAATTGGCACCTTCATTGGTTTGCAATCTTGCATGTTGAACTATTTCATAATTGTTTCAATATACTTCATCTAATTCAACTAGATATTTCTCTCAGCTCGATCTTTCTTAATCTCCATTCCCATAATGAAGTTATCTACACCAAGATCCTTCATGTCGAACTTGGAGAATAGCTACTTCTTCACCTCCTTTATTGTCTCCATGTTGTTTCCAATTAACAACATGTCATCAACATACAAAGCTACATATATGAAACACCCACCTTCTTCCTTGGAATATATGTAGTGATCAACTTTACTTCTCGCAAATCCCAAACTAAGTATGTATGTGTCAAACTTATAGTACCACATCCTTGGTGATTTATTTAGATCGTAAAGGGATCTTTTTAGTTTTCACACCAACTCTTGCTTTTCCTTTACTACAAATCCTTCATGTTTTTTCATGTAGATTTCTTCTTCCAGGTCCCCATGTGGGAACATTGTCTTCACATCCATATTTTCTATTTCTAGATCAAATGTTGCAGCCAAAAACATTAGTACTCTAATGGAAGTTAAATTTTCAATAGGGGAAAAAATTTCACCTAAGTCGACTCCCTCGACTGGGAATAACCTTTCTCTACCAATCGAGCTTTCAAATTATCGACTTGTCCTACAACATTCATCTTCTTATTGAATACCCACTTTCTACCAACAAGATTTCTTCCACTATGTAACTTGACTAAATCCCATGTCTCATTCTTGTTCAAGGATTCCATCTCTTCAACCATGGCCTTCTTCCAGAGTTTACCCTCTTCCAAGTTGACTACCTCACCGACCGACTTGGTCTCATTGTCTATGAAAGTTAACATGAATGAGGAAATGAATTCATGAATACTATACCTTCCGAATGGTTTTCTTATTCTTTCTAACCTCCTTACCACGAGAGTCTATTGTTCCACCTCTTCCTCTTATTCAGTTGACTCATCTGAATCATCTTCTTTGTTCCTCGGTTCAAACTGCACCATCTTAGGATTATTCTCGGTCTAAAAAATTTCCTCATGCCCGGACTTGCCTCTGACTTCTCTGAAGACCACATATTGATTGTACATTGTTCTCCTTGATGTAGGATCCTAGAGCTTATATCCTTTCATTCCTTCTTTATGTCCAATGAAAATACATTTGAGTTCTTTCTTTTCCATCTTGCTCCTCTTTTCCTTGGGAACATGCACACATGCATCACAACCAAATACTTTGAGATGTGAAACCGAAGGCTTCTTACCCAACCATAACTTGTATGGAGTCCTAGCTACTAGCATCGATGAACGAGACATATTCACCATATATCTTGCAGTGTCAACTGCCTCCACCCATAATTCTTGTGTGAGCCCAACACCACTAAGCATGATCCTTTCCTTGTCCATCAACATTATGTTCATTCTTTCGACAAATCCATTTTGTTGTGGGGTATATGGTGGGTATTTTGGCATGCTATGACACACTGCTTACATAACTGATCAAATTATTTTCCATGGAATTCACCACCATTTTCAGTTATCAACAGCTTAATATTCTTATCTGTCTGGTTTTCAACAAGAGCTTTAAACTCTTTAAATTTATCGAAAACCTATGATTTCTTCCTCAGGAAATAGATCCATGTCTTCCTGGAAAAATCATCTATGAAGGAGACATAATACAAGGATCTTCCAAGTGAAGGATCTGTAACCAAGATAAACACATCACTATGAACCAGTTTTAGAATCCCATTTTTCTTCGTCACTCCAAATGGGAACCTCACCCGGATTTTTTTCCATATATGCAATGTTCAAAAAAGTTGACTTCTAAACCACATTCAGGAAAACCTTTGACCATACCTTTGTAGAGCATATCTCAAAGTCCTTTTTATCTAATGTGTCCCATCCTCTCATTCCATATCCTTCTCCGGTTGATTTATCATGTCTTGTCGAGTCGGTTTGTACCGACTCGGCCCAAGTCGAAGTCGAGTTGACTTCAGGAGCAACGATGTTTTTTCATCCAGTTGAGTTGACATTCCCTAATAGCTTGTATAGGGTTCCAATCTGAAATCCTTTCATTAATACCATCGCATCTCTGACCATCTTGCACGAATCCTTCTAAAATAAAGTGTGTACTCCAGCATCACTCATCTTACTGACAGATATCATATTTCTTTCCAAACCTTGAATGTTTAGGACACCTGGAAGGGTTCTTTTTCTCCCATCCTGCAGTATCAGTCGAACTCTTCCTCTTCTGACAATTTTGGTTGTCGAGTCATCCCCCAAGAACACATCACCTCCATAATATCATTCATACTCGCATAACCATTCTCTATTTGGTGTCATATGATAGGATTCTCCTGATTTGATTAACCAAACACCTTTATCTGACTGTGTACTGGTCGATGCCAGGTACACATCACCTCCCTTATCCAAGGTCATTTTTCTCTCAGTCGAATCTCGTACTGACTTCCATTTCCCTCGACTTATAGTCCTTTTTGTAATGCCCGGCTTTACCGCATTTCCAACATCTTCTTGTTGAATGAACCGAGGATTTAGATATACCCTTTGATTTAGAATTTCTACTAAAGAATTTTCCTTTATCTCTTTCAACTGGTAGACCTCTCACCACTAAAGAATCTTTGGTCAATCCTTCCATGTTCTTTCTTCTCATTTCTTCTAGCAACATAGAATCAACCACATCTTCTAGCACTAGTGTGTTTGTATTACTCTTTATAGCCACGAATAGGTTATTCTAAGAGTTTCGAAAAGAACATAATAGGCTTATAAACTTCTCCTCATCAGTGATTTTAATATCCAAAGATGATAACTAGATTAAAATTGTGTTAAAAAAATTTAAATGCTCAGTCACAAAACTGCCATCACTCATTCCCAGAAGATACAATTTATTTTTGAGAAACAACTCATTTACCAAACATTTCGACTGGTATAATATTCCCAGCTTGGCCCACAGTTTCTTGGTTGAATCTCCACATTAGACATTCAACAATTCTAAATCTACAAGACAAAGTTGAATTGTACTTCTTGCTCTTCTTTCGAGTTTCTCTCATTCTTTCGTCGACATGCCTATTGGTTGGGTACTTGGATAGACCGTTGTCCATTGTTCTCAATCTACAAGAATATCTTCCATTTTAAGCTTCTAAAACTCAAAATTCTAGCCATTGAATATTTCTATCTCTATTCTGGAACTTCTCTCCATTCTTTACCACGATCTTTAACATAGTTTATGACTTACAACTCTTACTATACCTAGGGTTTAGTTCTCAGATTCAAGATTGGTAAATCAAGATCTGATACACATGTCAAAGAAAAACAATGCTTTTATACCACTTGTCAGGAAATGAGATGCACTTTCACACTAAACATAGCAGAAGAGAAGAAGAATTTAATCCAGAACGTAAATGACATAGCAATCACACAGTACACATAGATTTTAACCTGGAAACCCAAACCGGGAAAACCAACATTCCTTGAGTGTTATGTTCTCTTGTTGCCTTATTCAATTTGAATAAAAGGTTGCATGTCTAACCTTGGTCCACACCTAATACATAATCGACATCATACCCTCTTTCCTGCGCAAGAACAACCCTGTATCCAATCTCGATTACATCTACATGACCAACAACCTACATCTAAAAATTTCTCTAAATATTGGCTATCCTACGATTCATTGCTTATCATTATTAGCCTTTACGACCTTATAGCATAACTCTTTATAGGCTTTACAACATGGAAAACCCTAAATACTTGGTGCCCAAAAAAAATTATAAATTCATGCATATCATTAGTTATAGATCCCACAAAACTCAAGATTTTGTTACAGTAGACTTCAAGTCATATTACCTGTTGACTACCAGTTAGCCTTCATTCGGTCTTCAGTCGGTCGCCACATGCCCACCTTTAGACCTCTTGTTGTTTGACCTCTTCGACTTGCTGCCAATTCCTTTACCATGTCAAACTGCATCGAACTTCGACTTCAACTTTACCCAGTTGACTCACCTCGATCTTCGACTTGTTTTCGATCCACCTCAACTTCGACCATTAGAAGATTCACCTCGACTAAACTTTCACTACAACTAATGTAAAAACCCAACATTCAACAGTTGAACTAGAACTCCTCTACAACCTTCACAAATTAAGAATTCACCATTTATGAATGGGGGAAGAGGCTCCAGTCTTAATGTATGGTATATCCACAAGCCTTGATGACAAGCACTATTTATAAATGGGAGACAAGGGAAAATGAATCCTATGATGGTCAATGTCCAACTTGAATGTAATGAAGTGTGATTCATGATGTTGTCCATCGTCCAATAAACTATGTATTGACCTATGTGTGTAGTATGGGCTTTAGGATAGTTAAAGCATCAAGAAATTTGAGAGTGGAACTTGGGAGAGAGAAAAAAATTGTTCAACAACACAGGTATTCCAATAGAGGACAAACACCTTCAGTAACCACTCACACAACTAGATCAAATGTCAACACATCAAGTTTTTACATGGTAAAACCCCTGGGGGGAAACATCCATGGCCCCAGCCAATGTGGCCACTTGAGGAAATTTATTATTGCAAAATAAAATATATTATATAGAGTTTATCAAATTCAATCATCGACAAATGACCCTCCATGCTCTTTAAATAGATATCATGGACCAATCGTGTGTTAAGCCACGTATCAATGTAGCCATTAAGATCAAGGAGAATAGGAGTCATCGGATCACTCTATGTCGGGAACATGTCATTACCATTGGATTACAAATGCATACTAAGGAAACACACTTTAACCTAACAACACATTAAACCAAGTTGAACTTAACTAACTCTTAAGTGTCTAAATATCCTAACATACCCCCTTAAGAAAAACTCGGGATAAGATTGAAGGATTTACAAAGGTGACATAATAGGAGAAGAAAGGAGGCATTAGAGCCTATCCCCCCTTCATGACAACTTCCTGAACTCCTAACATAGATCAAAGTTTGGAAAAAATTTCTTCCGTAAGAGACTTTTTGAAAATGTTTGCAACTTGATCTTCTGTAGAGAAAAATAACACTTCAACAACTTGATCATGAATGAGTTTTTTGATGAAGTGCATGTGTATCTCATTTTTTTTTGTGTGTTGATGTTGAACTAGATTTTTGGTGATCTTGATGGAACCCTTATTATTTCACGAAAGGGTGGTCAAATGTTGTTTCTAGAATCCAAACTCTAAAAGGATCTATAGAAGACACGCGGCTTCTTGACTTGCATTAATCGTTGCTCAGTATTTTGTGTCTGCTAAAGAAATAAAAATAGCATGTTGTTTCTTACAGGCCCAAGTGGCAAGTCCATAAACAAGGCTGAAAACATAACCTACAATAGACTTCTGATCATCAGGGTTGTCGATCCAATCTAAATCGGTGAAACCAACCAACAAAGGAGTCCTCCCTAAACTGCAATGTATCCCAAACTGAATTGTACCCTGGACATATCGAAGTATCCTTTTAGTTGTTTTCCAATGGCTTTCATGAGATTTTTTCATATACCAGGCAACAATACCAACAACAAATGAATTATCAGGATGGGTATGAGTCGAATATAAGAGGCTACCAACTAGCCGATGGTACAAAGTGGAATCAACTTCGGGAGAAGTACATGTGGCAACATGTTTGACTCGAGACTAGAAGGGATGAGGGGATAGTTTAGAATCTTCCATGTGAAAGTGAC
>JASDQU011313205.1:11424-23443 GCA_032191745.1 Picea mariana
AAATTCAATATGAAATAGATCAAGATCAAGAAAGGGAAGTGCCTATAGAAGAATATGGGACAATATCAAATTATGATGATGTTATAATTTGTTAGCGAAAGAAAGAAAATACAAAAAGAAGTTTAAATTGGTTTCTACAAAATCAAAGTGTTATAACCCTTATTTGCACCAGATATGCTTACCTGGCATCGAGCCATCTCATTTTACAACTTTTTCCAAGCCACTATTGAACAACTCTTCTTAAAAACACCCTTTTTGAAGGCACATGCACCATGCTCCACTACTGCACGCGTGTATATGCTAGCTGACCCACTACAGCCCACATATACCTACAAAAGCACGAAAAACGAAAAGTTGCAGATGGAACTCACAATTTTGGGTAAGGTACCTAAACCATTTGACCACCCATAGCTGGTCACTCAACCAAATACCTAGCCCATTCTAGCCTATAAAAGAAGGGGTAGGGGTCCCATTTGGAAAGAGGAAAATAATTGTAAAGAAACTCTACCCGATTTCGCATTCCCTATGTCCCAACCTTTTTCTACTAGTGTGTGAAGAGAAGAATATACAAAAGAAGTTGGAGCATAGTTGAAGAGCAGCCCAGGACCAGATTCGAGGAGCAGTGTGTGATATCACTATTGTAAGTTACTCTTGTGAGATCAATAAAAAGAAGTACTTTTCTCGTCCCGCCATATGAGGTTTGCAATGTTTAAATTTGATTATATTTTGATAGAATCTCTAACCCATTAGTTCATATATCATATGCATGTGGAGTTCTTTGTTTGTCTTTTTTATGGATGTAGGTCAGCATTGGGAGGATATTTGCAGTCAAGGAGCAACCAAACGTTAAAGGATCGACATCAAACACAGAAACTAAGGTACAGTAACTTGATCCTTTTAACCTTGTATTTGCATATGAGTAATGGGGTTTATGATTGGGATGTTGGTAAGAAGTAGGAGACTTTAGGTCATTTTTTGCATGCATTACAAAACCCTTAATGCTAGTCCATAGGGTGATTTCCCACCCACAACACAAATAATCATGCCAAGAGTTTTTAAAATAACATATGGAAAATCCTGACTATCTAAATATTAGTGGTCAAACGAAAAAAGCATTGGTAAGGTTAGTTGTAGAATACAAGAAGAAGAAAAATAGACAAAGAGGAGAATCACCTTAGGGGGAGCATGACCTCAGGAGAAAGAAAATATTATTTTTGTCAGTTTTGTAAAATGGGGAGAAGAAATAAAGGTAGCAGATAAGTTCAAGGAGTATCGTTCAAAAAAACATCAATCGATAAAAAAATTGGTATTAAATTAATTGGTATCAATCTTCAATTGATATTCCCTTGAAATATCAAAGAAGAATAAGAAGCAAATTGAAAATATCAGTAAGATTCATAATCTTGTTCTATTTGACAAAGGAAAGTCAGTAAAAACTCGGGAGGAGTATTTTGGTTATCAAACAAGAAAGTAATTAGACTAAGTTTTGAAAGACTTGATCACTACAAGTGGGTATCACTACAAGTTGGTATCAAATAGATTACTTATTTGAACACAAATATCCCAATGAACTGAGATTAGCAGTTAGTAAATTGGCAGGGGGAGTCATTCAGTTATGGCAGGTAGAGCATGATTACAGGGGGAGTTACCCAAGTTCATATTTTGGTCAACAACATGCAGACAGACAAAGGTTGATAATAAGGGGAGCATCCCTTTGGCGTTGATGTCAAAGGGGGAGAGTAACTTCAGAGGAGAGAAGCATCATAATAGAGGTAGTTTGAGTATGGAGTTAGTGTGTTTCCCTCAATGAAAAAGGGGGAGATTGTTGAACATATTGTTATTGATATGTTGTCATTGATGTCAACAGTCATGATAAGTTGTTATGATGGTAACATGAATCAATCATGAACAATTATACAGTTGGAATTAGTGTCAGGATGGCCAATAAGGTCTGTCCATGTGTAATAAAGGGTAAATGATGGAAAGAGAATGCAGTAGAGAAACAAGGTTAATTTCAGGAGGACAAGTATACTAAATATCGACAGAATAAAATCATCTTAAGGTTGAAGAAATTTGTGATCGTTTTTTATCATGATAGGATCAACAATGATCCTATGATCGAAGCTCAAGAGAGATAGCACTGCAGAAATCACATGGGAGAAAATATTACTGAACAAGGAAAACCCTTATAAAGGATCAAGCAACAAGATTCGTTCATCCAAAATTCGGATGCAAACCCGACTTTCGAATCATAGAGGATACTTATAAAGAAGAGGAGAATCATGGTCATGTTTTGAATATTTGGGAATGATTTAGACAACAAGATCTAGATTAAATACAGATCGTTATATTGACTACTAAGAGTCATGGACCATAGATCATGGAAGTTACATACACATGGTCAGCTCGGCATTGACCACTTCACGTAAAATCGATCGAAGGAAATGTGCATGAAGGAATTTTAGCCGAAGTCAAATGTTTCAAAGTAAACATGAGCCATCTGATCTAAGGAGTACTTTGGAAAAAGTTTTGACCATTTGATATGAAGTGGATATATATTATAGGGTCTTAGATAGAGTCCCCGAGAACTCAAATTCCCGACAGCCATTCGATCGTAGGTAAAATTTTGGGAAAAACAAGAGCCATTGGATTTAAACCAAGGCAAAGTAGCATCATAGAAAAATCGAGCCATTGATCTAAGATCACGATCAACAAACATCATTCATTTTGGGTTAAAATTTGTGAGGAGGTTACACTTCATGTAATATCACTTCAGGTAAAACAAGAAGTAATAAAGGCGAAGTTAATTGATGTTTCGAAGTCATGAAATTTTGTCAACCATCAGATCAAAGGAAGAGAAGGGAAATCCTGTCAAACGTTGATCTATTCAGAGCACACCAAGGATGAGTGTGGTCAACTTCGACGTTGACCACTTCGGTGAAAAAGGGTTTAGAACATGAAAGTTCACCTAAAGGGCAGAGCTCCGAAGTCACGAAGTAAGACACATGGCACACACATTAAGAGATTGTGTCATCATAATCCACATCAGCAAGACCACATCGGCAAGGACACATGTAGCATTCAGATGGTAACAAATGTCAAGGTCTAGTTGGAAATTTAGGTATGTGTAAGTCACAAATATAAGTGACACGTGGCAACCACTTGACTAGTGCCACATCAATAGTGACTTTAGCAAGCTACGTCACTCCCGAGGTATGACCTTCGGGGATATCCAGTTCCTCCTACCAACAACTACCCAAAGCACTGGAGGCCAAAGTTAATGCTGGTCGTTGATATAATATCCTGTAGGTTCTCACATGATCGTTAGATCAAACATAGTGGAAGGATAAAGTAAGCATGATATTCTAACCGACAACAAGCAGTCATCGTAGTATTATGACTTATTCAGCAGGTAAACACTCTAGAGGGATTGAACTTCTCAGAGTTCGAGTATCCCACAGTGCCAGGGTCATGAATAGACAAATACACAAAGAGTGGAGCTTCGTTGTGCGTAAGACCGTGGTCATAGTCCCTAGACTTATGAAAATCTATCAAAGCAGGGAAGTGTTGATAAGAACTTTGGAGAAATTTTCTCCGGAGGAATTGGAAAGCTGCAAGAGTTGTAAGTCTCGAAAGTCAAAGTTCTGAAGTAAATGAGAGCCATCCATATCAATTGTATATTAAGTCATAACCGATGGATTAAGTAGTAAAATAATGAGTAAGGATTGGATCCAGACCATTGATTTTATTCTGGGAATCATGTCAGCCATTAGATCAACCCATGTGAGAGGTAACCATTTTGGGAAATTGAAAACTTCGAAAGATTGGATGATTGTCAAAGAAAAATTGCCAAACGCCGAAATCTAGTGAACTAGGTTCTAGCCCCCGGTCATGGGTTACGAACACATATACCATGATATGTTGAGAACATCGCTTATTTCAATAAGCTCATGGTTTTGCGCATATGGTTGCATGTAAATGGTTTGAAGGAAGCGCCTGATACATACTTCATTTCTATAAATAGCATAAGGTTTGTAGAATAATTCAATAGAGATTTAAACACTAGATCAATACAAAGAATCGGTAAAAAGATCGAATATGATTTGTCGGTGAACTGAGGATGTAGAAGAAGAAGGAGAACGATATAATGAGTCGATCCATGTCTGTGATCAACTCATGAGGACAAAAGAACCGACACACAGTCATGATTAAAAGAGAGTTAAATCATAAGCATTATGAATAAAGGATGAAAGGAAAAATAATATTATTTAAATTTTAATATTATCATTTAAATGAAAAGGTACAATGGTTCAATATCAAAATATGAAATGATTCAAATTCACACTAGTTGGAAGACTATATAAACAAGAAAGAATGGTGAGAAGAAGTGGATTTGAATTTGTTGAAGTATATATATTTATATATAATGGATTGAATGAAGGTTCATTCTATCAAGTTGGTGTCTGTTTACAAGTTGGGTCTTATATGAGGATTGGATTTCTCACATTTCAGTTGGATCTGAGATCAACAAGTTGGGACTTGTTATGAGGATTGGATTCCTCATTTCTCAGTTGGATCTGAGAACTACAAGTTGGGTCTTGTAACAAAGAGCTGGGTCTCTCATAATTGTTTGAAGATGAAATTCAAAGATTGATCTTATGTATTCATTCAAGTTAAATAAATAAATAAAGTATTTATTATTTTATATATATTGATTGAGAAAATGAAATAAATATTTTTTGTTCAGTTAATTTATGAAAAGAGGAAAATTGTTCTAAGTTTTGTGACACTGATTCATCCCCCCCTCTCAATGTCAAGCATCCATTTCAACAATATACTCTCTCTTTTATTGCATGCTTAATAGGAAACTCGGTAGTAGGAATTAAATATTTTTTTTTACCCTACTCATTTTTTTCATTCATATTTAGCTCTATATAAGGCACTAGTTGATCTATAAGGTTATTTATTCATTAAAAATACACTCATTTAGTTCTACTTGATTTTCATGCATCCTTAGGAATAATGTTGAGCATACATAATAGTTAATTTTATTTATTGTCCTTAGCTTTTCTGTCAAAAAAGAAAGTAGCTTAAGTTTCCTATTTTTTGTAACTCATTGTAGAAAGATACAAGATTTATACGTCCTCCTCAATTTGCATGCATAACAAATATAAAAAAATAAAATACAAAAACAACATTGCATTACTATTTCCAACAATCAAAACAATGATTACTACTTGCTATATTTGTTTATTTTTTTCACAACAATTAGTTGATTTTAACATAAATTTGCATTGATTTGCATGCCTAGTTTTCCTTAATAAATATTTGCATATTTTTTTACATTTTTATAGCATTTTAGTGGATTTCTTCTTGTTGTTTTCTTTATTGAATTGTAAACTTTTACGTAGAACAACACTTTATTTTTTTATATTTAAGGTACTACCAATAGTTATTTTATTTTCAATTGATCCCTCGGATCACTTAGGGATACCACCCTATTGTTAGCATGCACTAACTTCGAAGTGAGAGGAAGTAAGCAAGGTAGTGATGGCTTATTTCCTATAGATATTTGGACTCCATGATATATCTTTTCAAGATGGAAACTTATGGGTGATAACATTTTGGCCTTATTGGTAGGGAGCTTAGATAAGATTTATAATATGTAGAACAACTAAATTTACTAAGAAGAGCATTGGTTTATGTGATTTTGTTTACTTCTCACATGGAGGCTCCACTTTTGTAGCTCTGGATCGTGTAAGGAAAACTATGATATTGGACACTAATGAAGCCATTACTCTAACTTTGGATAAACTTGAGGAGCTTCTCTACTAGGTTATATTTATAGTTTATTATAAGAAAGTTCTTGCTACTTTTCCTTTTGTTTAAACTTGTCCTAATTCTCCAAAATCTCCTAGTTCTTTAAGTGAGCCTTTAATAATTGCTTCTCTGAAAATTATTTTTCTGAGTGTTGTCCTGAGTTAATCACACCTAGTTTCATCACTATTTGTTCCAATGAATGGTGCATCACTGAGTTTCACTACCACAAAGGGTATCCCCACGACCTTGTTGATATTTCTCATACATATATACCTATTTTTTAAGGAAATAACACTATTATTGTTGAAACACATCTAAAGAAGTTTTCAATTTTCATTGAAAATTTTGATTTCAAACATGAAGATGTCCAAATGAAGTTTTTTTTCAAGAGTTTGGATAATAATGCCTGTATATAGTCAAAGTGTTTTTCTAGGAGTATATATATATATATATATATATATATATATATATATATATATATATTCCAAGAAAAAAAAAACTTATATTTGCTATTTCATCAAGAAATCAAAATATACATCGCTAAGCCTTGTTGCTATGTTTTGATCCCTTATTTTTTAGTAGTTCATGTTTGGTGATTATAGTCTTCAAACTCAAAATGAATCAAAATAGAAACCTCGAAGGAAACATGCCTTTACAAGCTAATCATTAACTTAACCATACATACACAAAATTCATAGTACAAACTGATGTACTGTTGAAAATAGAGAATTTTTGGAGTGTTCATGTATGACTAAGGAACCTTCCTCCAACACTATAGCTTCCTTTGATAATGCTTCCACCTTGATAATTAATTCTCTATATACATGGCTAAGAGAAATATGTTGGAAATGCAACCTAGATTCTACAATTCTTTCAAGTAAAGGAGCAAGAACTAGATTTGAGATTGTGCATTGATTATTACGCCAATATGTAAGCAATTTATTTTCACCATGTATTTGAAGCTCTGTTATACCTTTTGATAATGAAAACCTAAGAAGAATCCATAGGCACAATCTTCAAATTTGTTATTTGTTTATATTCCCACTTCATATTTTAGTAATAAGTAATGGTGTTGGTTGAGATATAATATGGCACCTGCTCAACATGAACCTGGGGTTCCTTGACAAGTCCCATTGGAGAAACCCTTTACATAATATTGATAAATTGTAGGCTCCTTAATAACTATGTGAGATGGTCTCTTTGTGATTTTGCTACATTCTATAAAGAGAATTTGAATTTTTTGCACCACAATAGAAACTTCCAAGGACATGTCTTCAAAAATCATTTTATTTTTGGTTACCCATCGTCCCCATATCACAAAACATGGAAGTTCTTTAAAATATATCACCCATCAAGTTTGAGTGCCACAACTCAAAATAATGTACTAAATATGCACTTTAGTAGTAGATATATATACCTTAGAGGATCTACTAAATCTTTTATAGATGAATAGGCTAAAATGAAAGATTAACATTTTCTAGTTGCAAAATTTAAAAATATCAAAAAAGGAAAAATAAATTGACATTTTTTTTAAATATCTACAGGTCGTCGGTATTAAGACATCCATAACGTCGATTATGTGGCATGTGCATCATTTATATATAGCTTGACGTCAGTTAATCAACGCTACCATACGTCGGTATTACGATGTCCATAACATCGCTTCCATGGCGTGTATGTCATTGACATATAGATTAACATCAGTTGAGCGATGTTACCATACGTCAATATTACGACATCCATAATGTCTCTCCCATGACATGTACCTCGTTGATATATATATTAATTTCAGTTGAGAGATGTTACCATAAGTCGGTATTACAATGTCCATAACGTCGCTCCCCATGGCATCCACGTCATTGATATATAGATTTCCATTTCTCAACCGACGTTAAGCTCCATCAGTATTTCGAAATGGGACATCAGAATTTTGATGTCTCTGGTGTCGATGTAGAGACGACTATATAGGGTTTGGATAGTCAAATCCGAGATGACACATGTCCGCATGAAACGTTGCAACAAAGATGATATCTATGGCATCAAAAAAGAGATGTTGTGTGAAATGACATTTGAGGGGGTTCGTTGTTTGTCATTCTCCCAACAATATAAAGTGGCAATTGTGTCAAACGTGCCCTCAGAATTTGACCCAAATGTACTAGTGAATTATCATAATAAAGACGAGCAACTCATTGAGATGGTCCTGATGAATTTGAGAAAACCATTCAATGTGTTCGTTTCAACTTTCCACACCAACTAGAAGGAACAAAGATAATATAGTAAGGATTATACGTTTGAATCTTTCTATGGCCTTTTGATCATTGATCAACATAAATTGCTTGATGAAGGAAATCTTGGTGGTAAATATCAAGACATCTTTCTCAAGGAAAAGGGTAAGTCAAATCACAAGGAAAGAGGATGGTTTGATACTAGAGCTGGTTCATAGTGATATTTGTTGCATCAATGTACCTTCCTTAGTAGGTGCAAGGTATATCTTTACTTTCATTGATGATCTCTATCGTTTCACTTGTGCTTATTTTATGAAGAAAAAGAATCTTATCTTTGAGAAGTTCAAAGAATTTAGAACCTTTGTTGAACACCAATGTAGCTGACCCATCAAGTGTTGCAGAATAGACTATGGTGGTGAGTATGTAAATAAACATTTTGAAGAATACATGGTTTGATCTTGTATTGATTGGAAATGGTTGGTTCCTCATACACCTCAGTAGAATGGCATTGCAGAACGAAATAATTAGATGTTAGTCAAAATGTCTAGATGCCTTTTGCATGACAAATCAACATTTCCTTTGGTGACTCTTGTCAAATGATGGTGTGGAAGGAATCCCTTAATCTACCACCTCCATGTGTTTGGATTTGTTTCCTAGGATCATATTTATGATGATTTCATAAATAAGTTGGATGAAAAGAGTCATTCTTTCATCATGATGGGCTGCTCTTAAGATTCTAAATCCTATCGACTATTTTATCCTATCAAATGACAAATCATTATTAGATGAAATGTATGGTATGATGAGAAGTATTTTGGCATCAATTTTTTGAATTCGTCCTTTGGATTGTTACAAGATGATCGCTTTGATGTTTTTTCCAACTTGGGTTCTCTTGTTTTGTTTTTCAGTCCTTCGACTAGATAGTCAAAATCTATTCCTATTTAGACTGGATCATTGACCTCCAAGTCGACTGGTCATTAAATATCTATTTATACTATTCCATCATCTTTGTTGATTGAAATTGTTTAGACTTCTGATCAACCTTCTATAGTGAACAATAGTTCACCCATTTCTTGTCTACCTATATGGAATTCCAATACCATTGAAGCTATTGGACATGATCTCAGTGATATTTCTTCAACAAACTCACAGTCAGAAGCAACATGCCAAAGCTTCATTGATGACTATTGTAATTGAAACCTTTGATCTTGTTACCTACTTATATTCCCAAGGAAAAATTGAATGGGAGTAGGTTATGCAACTAGAATTGGATTCTTTGTCCAAGAATCACACTTGGGAATTAGTTCCCCAACCAAAAGGGAATAATGTTGTGAAGTGGTGATGGGTCTACAAGACTAAATTTACCTCTGAAGGTGTTTTTTAGAATCATAAAAATTTCTTGGTTTCGAAGGAAGCTTTTCAACAAGAATGAATCAAATACACTAAGACCTTTTCCCCTGTTGCAAAGATGAACTATGTTCGACTAATTATTTCTCTTGCTACTCAATTTGGATGGCAGATCCATGAGATGGATGTGAAGAGCACCTTTCTTCATGGTGATCTATCTAAATAAATTTTCATGGAATAAACTCTTGGTTTTGTGATAGATTCTAACCTATTTTTTCGAATCAAGAAGTCTCTCTATGGTTTGAAGCAAGATCCTCGAGCTTGGCATGTTAAGATAAAAAAATTCTTTCTTCGACTTGGTTTCAAACATTGAATCTGATCACAACTTATCTATACTCGATACTCATGGAAACACTTTGATTATTGTTGTATATGTTGATGACCTTATCATAATTTCCACTAAGACTAATCTCATTCTTAGATTGAAGAAGAAACTTGATGACTCCTTTGACATGATAGATTTTGGTATTCTACATTACTTTTTGGGTCTTCAAGTATTACCACTATCTAATGGTTTTTTCATTTCTCAATATAAATATGTAATACATATTTTGACACATTTTAATATGGAATATGGTAATCCCTATTCTACTCCTTTTCAATATGGATTAAAATTGATAAAACCTTGTCAAACTCCCAAAGTCGATGCTACACTCTATTGACAATTGTGCGACGATATCATTTATCTTACTAATAGTCTACCTGAAATTTACTTAGTTGTTAGTGTGGTTTATCATTTTATTCAGGATCCCATAGAAATCCAATGGAAACCAGTCAAATAAATTGTCTAATATCTCAAGGGTACCACTCATTTTGGTATCAAGTATTGTCGAAGTTCATATTTGTTGGTCGAATTCATCAATTTCAATTACAATGGTGATAATTATGATCTGAATTCCAATTATGGTTGTCTTTCACTTCAACATTAGACCTTTGGTCTAGTCGTACAAGAAACAAAAGGTAGTCTCCTTGTTGATTGTATAAGTAGAATATTGTGGCGTCATTCATCCAGGTACACAGACAATATAGATTCACCAAATTTTGCGTGAACTTGGATTTCTTATTCAGACCTTGACTTTCATCTACTGTGACAATCGAAGTGCCATTCAATTTGTCAGAAACCATGTTTCCCATAGTAAGCTGAAGCATGTTGAGCTCTGTTCTCACTATTTGAAAAAATTGGTTCATGAGAACATTGTCTCCCTTGTCTATTGTAGAAAAAATGATTAGGTAGCTGAGATATTTACTAAGCCAATATCCAAAGATAGAATTATCAAGCTTCATACAATTCTTGGGATTTAGGAATTTTCCACTATGGGGGGGTTTCCTATTGACGTAATTTCACCTCTTAAATCTCTAGAGAAGTGTGATGATGGGGGGGTGTTGGAACATCAAGTTTTGATGGTTCATCACACTTCTCCTGGAATCAATTGGTCATATGGTTGACATACATATGGAAATAGTTGGTCAGGTGATCGACCATATATCTACATCAATTAGACAAGTAGTTGAAAAAATTGTTAGGCAGACAGTCAACTAACATTTGAAGAGAACTGGTCGGTGGATTTACCTGTTGAGTAATCGACTATGAGTTGGGTGCATGGACAATCAGGTCGAGCTGATTAGACATTGGGGATTTGATGGAGTCAATTGTAACCATTGAAGGTTATATGTGGACAATATCTTTTCAATTCCAAGGAATTTGGTTAGATCTTAAAGCTATAAATAGTAGACTTGATGGGTCATTATCATATGTCAATATCTATCGTTTTTGTGTACAAGATGTCCAACATGAATTGTGATTCTTTGATCACAATGCATTGTGGTTAAGTGTTGTAACAACATCTTTAGAGACCACCTTTTATATTTGAAAATTATTCCTCTTTAATTATCTATAGTTCTATTTATCTTTTTTGTACCAGGTTAATCCCAATCCCCAAGAGAAGGATAGTGTGCCCCGTAATTTTTTTCCTTAGTAGCTCTACAAAATGACATATCTTTGGTGTGAGGAAGATGACGATTTTGTAGGTAATACTAGTTGTGATGAGCCTTGGAACTACCTATTAATCATGAGAGATATAAGAAATTTTGAATTATAAATACACTCATATACAATTTGAGTTAGGGTAGATTTTGGATTTCACATAGTTAGGTTTATAAGTATAGAAGATGTAGATTAGATATTGTAAGTTAAAAGTGTTATGTTGATGAAATGCATTTACTATTCCTTTGAGTTGAGATAATATATTTTACAGGTGTTCTTCATCATTCCTCTTCAAGCCAAGCCCTCTTTGAAGAGATATTTGGTGAGCACACCTTCTTTCATATATTTTTTATTTACATTTTTATCCATTTGTAGTGTATATTATAGCTCCTTGGACCTACATCTCATATTCTCAAGTGGACGAGAAATCATTCACGATCTCAATTTAGTAGTTAGAACATTCATTTTTTCTTGTTTAATTTCTTTACCAACATACCATGACCTCATCATTAGTGGGTGGAGATGTTATAATATTCAATGCACTATATAATATCTTCATCTCCATAGTATTCCATTTTTTCTT
>JASDQU011313208.1:20012-33196 GCA_032191745.1 Picea mariana
AACTAGCCTAATATCTTAATTCAAACAAAGCTAAATTATATAGAGAGATCCCTCTCTGAAGCTGGAAGGGCTAGATCCCAGCTTTAAAAGCGGTTGGTTAAGGTTACCTTTGTTTATTTCCTCTTTTTCAACCTCTAGGAAATTTACAGAGTGATAACACTTTCCACTTGTGTGATCTCTAATTCCCATGATGAGTCTTTTTCTGCATGTCACTTGACTATGTCATGCAGGTCAACAAAGTCTTCAGGCGAGTTGAATTCTAGGAGGCCAATGCCTTTCATCTCCTATATTTTCCTAGTCCTTTTTGCACTTAGCCCACTTCTTCTGTATCACTCGTTGAGGTTCTTGGGCTATCCTTACCCAGTATTCAACTTCTTTCCTAATCTGAGAGATGCTACTATCCCTCAACACTCGAATATTGTTCTCTTCTCTGTCTCAGCCCTTTTGCACCGCACTGATGTAATCAATTCTTTATACCACTTGGTATGCCTTTTCATACCAACTTTTCACATCCTTGCAGGTTTCCAGTGACATAAGGGTATCTTCTTGGAAATCGACTATACCTGCAGTGAAAAGATGTCATTCGTCTGTGAACTTTGCATAAGCATCCTGGAAATCAATCCTCAAAAACATCATGGCCTATGTTGAAGCTTGATATTATTTTTCCAAATGGTGTAGATGCTCCAACTCCTTTAGTGCAACAGCCAGTTCATTTTCATCTCTCCTTGCTTGATCCAATGTGGCATCCGTGATAGCCATCCCTGCGTCGATGAGCTTAAACGTCTTTGCAAGTTCTATACTGAGCAGCTTCTCCTCCGTTGTGATGAGAATTGAGCTATACAACATGAGTCTTCTCTTCTTGGTGGTCCTCTTCATGATATCTTTCCTCTTCCTGTCATAAGCAAAATCCTGTATATCAACGACCTCATCAACATGCTCAGGGATTTGTTGTTCTCACCAGGTTAGAGTGTTTCACAGGATCCCTGTTGTGTCTATATGTTCTAGGATTAGATCCTAGACTTCTTTCATACGCTCTGATCGCTTGACCTCGATTTTTTGTTCATCAACTGGTGTGGTATTGGCCAAAATTGAAGAACTAGGGATAGGTTCAGTACTTACTTGGTAATCGGCTATCGAGGTGTCGATCTCTTACTGTTGAACTTCCTATTTTTGACCACCCGATCCTATCTGATTCATCAAGTTGTATTTTGGGGTCTCTGACAGGTCGAAAAACTTAGTGTCTAAGGCACTTTTGACCTCATAGTCTCTCTATGGAAGGTTTTGAACTTAAGCATCGAGACTTGGGGAAGATTTTTTCTCAGGTTCCTTCTCCTATGTAATTGGTATCGGAGTTACCAAGGAGACCTTTGAACTCTCTTCGTCATCATAGATAGTTATTAGGTCAAATAGAGGGTTTGGCACAATTGTTTCACCTTGCGTTATTGAAACCTTAGGTTGGGTTGGAATGGTCACCGGTGATATAATCTGTGGTGATGGAACTCTAGGTTTTTCCATACCGGTGATTTCCTCCAATTGTATTGACTCTAAGCCCCTTGGCTCTTCTCTGATTGTGATTGGGTCATCCAAGGGGATACTCATCATTTATATGAGTTGAGGATCATTCTCTAACTAGTCAATGACTCTCTGGGCTCCTTCTAGTAACACCAACCCTCTCCTTTGTTCCTATGTGGTCTCTTCTACTCTGATTTTTTCTCTAACCCTAAGAGCTTCTTGAGCCGATTGCTCTATTATCTCAACCTACTCATCCATGCAGACTTACCATCCTCTGTCGGGATAAAATCCCATATATCTTTAGCTAAATCCCAGGCAAAGAAATAAATTAGGGAAGGAAAACAGTGAACAATAAGTGGGGTCTTTAGCTTTGAACCTAGTCATGTTCAGGTTGGATTTCCTCTGTAATACCTCCTCCCATTCCTGAGCGCATTCTGTAAAAATCTCATCTTCAAAATTTTCATGCGCGTATGGCCAACAAGATGATACTTGTGAAGCGTGTTGGGGAACCAGTCCTTTAGGGTTGTTCTTGCAAAAATGGCCTGTCGGGAACCTGAATTCAAGGTGAATCAAACCTTCTTGATTGGATTGAGTATTTTATTTCATTATATAAAAACCCACATGGAATTCATAGGGTATAAATGCTCGTTTCTTGTCCTTAAATAATGTGGAGTTATAGCCCTGTAGGATCATCTGATAACATATTTCTCCTACAATGAGATGGTATGAGACATGATCAGGGAGAAAGTGTGGTGCTTCAATGGCCCCAAACACCCCAATATAGGTTGTGTTCGTCTAGATACTAGTGGCATACCTTCGATATCATTTTCTTAGCTGCTACAGACAGAATTGGGAATTCCTTTTTAAATAATATGAAATAATATCGAGTGATAAATTCATCACAAATAAGGGTGTAATATTTCTTGTACATGTTCTCCCATAAGATGTTGAAGTAAACATGAATAGGCAGTTCTGCAATGTGCCAACTCAAATTCATCCCAACAAATACATTCCTCGCACATATTACATCAAGTAGGTACGAGGCCATGTGAAACGTGAGATCTTCTCCTTCTTTTAGGGTTTGATCTTGCAATACATTGGTGCCCAATTTCTTGGAGATTATTGCTCCCCAGTTGAAACTACTTCCCGAGATAGACACAATGTATGCTAGGGGCATCCATGCTTCTGAGAAATTGGTGCATTCCCTTTCCCTGTATAGTCGGTAGATAAGAGCCATCGAGTAGATGTTTGGCTCCCTCAAGTTCACTATCCCATACCAGCCATTGATCGGGTTTGTAAATTTCTTGTCCTCCTTTTACCATGAGGCCATCAACTAGATGGTATTGTGGAATTCATAGAAATTCACCATGAATTATGTGTTCAGCTGCTCCTATGGGTCCCTGAGCTTGTAATACTTCTGAACTTTTATCGGGAGAAAAAATCCAACACACCCACCATTCTCATCATTTATCAGGCATTCTTGTGCATTTGCGTGATCAATTAACAAACTCAGGGTCTTGATGCATGGGAAAAATGGATTTCGACAGGTTACCATGTGCAAGCACAACCGTCGAATGTTTGGGAAAACTTGGTCGTCTAGCACCCTTACATCTAGGTCGTTGTGTGGCATAAAATCCAACTAATACTCCTGGTTGATTATGTTGAATAGATCTCCCCACTGTGGGAGCATTGTTTTGGATCCAGTGGTCACTTCCATATCACCGAAGGATGGGGGTTGAATGATTGCTTTCTTTGTCGAGGTTTTAATGATCAGCTCCACCCTGGGAGTGTATTCCAACTGCCTCGCAGTACCAGGAGAAGAACCCTCACCAATTTATGCCTCCTTTATCTTAGGTTCCCTCAGTGAGGGTCTAGTCGTTGGCTTTCTTGGAGGCATTTTTTCCTCAATTGCTAGCTTAAAATGGTTTTGATGGTTTGAGAATCAACACAGTCTTGAGATGCTCACTTCGCTTCTTCGGATGCTCTGGAAATGGAAACTTGTGTGAAGAATAGAAGTGTTCGAATTTTTTTTCATGATTTAAACAGAGATGAACTTACCTTCTCGCATCAGCTATTCAATTCGGGATATGAGTGTGGTTCTACAAAATCTGCCTTCATTTCTTCATTATGTTTAAATTAAATTCGATCATAGGTCGGTGGCATGGGCGTAGAATATAATGTGGTCTATCGGTGATTTCAAATTCTCATTGTTCCATCGGTGCACGAGGTAACAATGTATGTGGGGAAAAACATTAACTGGCCTATTAAATGACAAAATCCAATTGTATCTCGTGCTGAAAAAATCCCATCGTTTCGCTAATCTAACTGGTGGATCGAGAGTCGGGGTTTCTCTTTAAACTTTGTTTATTGATATCTCCTGGAAAAAGATCTGATGCCGATCCATATTTCCATGCAGCGCTAATGTGGCAAAGATGACTCGGAATTTTGACTAGGACACAAGGAACCTTAAGGTGATTCAGGATGAAACCAGACCGTACAAAATCCATATGCGACAAAGACACATGGAACTTGAAAGCGACGTCTTCGTTTAATCGTGTAATTCGGAAACGAGGATTTTTCCTTAGCTAATCATTCTAACAACATATCCTACCCTGCTGACACTAAAAAGTATCAAGAATCAAAAATCAGCGATAATATTAACCAAGCACTCCCGGAATAACACCCACAAAAATTTCTGATGTCGAAAGTGCATCGGGGATCTGCGATCGACAATGTGTTCAATGCAGAAATTTTAATCATTTAACCCTTTGAAATTTCACTGACCTCGAACAAGCGCATTCATCACTAGCTATCATAGGTTTGTCATGGATCTTGTCAATGTTTATCCCTCTCTTATTTCACTGACGTCGATGGGGATAAGTTATCTCCTGAATCTTTGTGGTGAATAACTAACGAAAACTTACTCCTCCTTTTACCGATGTCAATGGTGCATCGATGATCGACGATTAGTGTTACTATGTGGCTATTTTACCTGCTTGGTTTTTTGATGTCGAACACAAGCGTGTTAGTCACAATGTTAGTTGCAAATTCTTAGTTAGAATGCCAAGTTATTTTAGACACAAGGTTTCATTTAACAAGTTCAAACAAATATGATTCGATCGATAAGAGTCATGAAAAAAAAATAAACCATTCCTCCATAGTGAACTTAATTCAGGCAGTAAAACAATAGAAAACAAGTGGTACCCAAAAGTGACAGAATTTCATAAAGGTTTTAGGGTTTGTTGAGCTCTCAACAAATGGTGATTCTTTGGGAAAAAGCAGAATCTTTGTTCCTTCCCTCAAGCTAAGCTAATGTAGAAGTTGGTTGAGAAACTAACTGGGTTTTCTTTTATCAGAGTATTTCCTATCCTTGCGTTTACAATTTCCTTGGTTCATGAATCTGAGCCCACCTATGGATTTTTAACCTTTATTCCACCTTTGTTCCTCTTGACTATGAACCATTCCCCCTTTTGACAAGAGTCAGGTAAATAATTCACTAGAACGAGGCCATTTTATTTATCATCATTCACTCACTACGGTGTTTCTCCTCTACCAGCGAGTGTCCATAGCCCCAACAGAGTCACCCCCGAGGTCACAGACCTTGCTCCGCTGCCAGCGAGCATCCACAGCCCCGATGGATTTATATGTATACCCTATCCTACTTTGCACTCTGTTATCGCCCTGTAAATTCTCCATAGGTTTTTAAGAGGTAGAAAGAATTTATCATAGGTAACCTTATCCAACCACTTTGAAACTGTGATCTAGCCCTTCCAGTTTCAGAGAAGGATCTCTCTATAAGATTTATCTTTGTTTCAGGTTTCATCTTTTAGGCTAGTTAAATGAATGGATAGTGTCATTTGTTTTTTTTTAAATATGGTTGAAATATAAATCACGCATCCATTGGGCTATGGGGTCTGTATTATAAAACTCGAGATCAAAGAACATCTTTTTAAAGGATACTTTCAAAGAGAAGGATAATGAAAGCTACTGGATTCTTTAGGAATAAAATATGGATAGCAGAAAGATGAGATAAACAATAAGAATAAAGAATCATTTAAGAATTTATTTATCGTATTGTTATAAGACAAACAGTAAGATCTTTTAAAAGTTGTAAACAGAATATATGAAATAAGTTCTGCAACTTGACTCCTTCTAAATGATCAGAGAAGAAAATATATGTGATTACAGAGACAGAAAAACCATTAAAAATGGAACAAATCACCAATAGTCAACATGCATGAATCCTGTGAAAAACTCTCTTTTATTACTGGTAGATCCCTTGATAAAAATTATAGTGCTTTAGCTAGCTTGGGCGTGAGATCAACCCTCAATACTTCGAAGCTTGAAGTATTTATAATCAAAAGTTACAATGATCCTGTCATAAATGATCAGGCCGTGAAAAATGTTAAATCTAACCAACTAAATAATGGAATACAAAAATATAGCAACTACTGATGATGTGTCAAAACTTCATGTCGATTCTTCTGGGATAGTCGTTGGTGAGTCATTCACATGACTTTGGATGTTGCGCATGATGACTTAGATGATACATGGAATTTTTCATTTGATTAAGTTGCACAGTTCCTCCCACCTTTGCTGACTGGGTGTGGTGACTTTGATCATTCTCCGGTAGATCTCATCCACTTCTGTATACTTGGAAAATGTCGGCTTGACAGTAAAAATATACTTGATCTCATGATGTATGTTGAGGTCTAGCTGCAAAGTCTCTAAGAATTCCTTGCCTGTAATATTGCCCTGTATTCCCAATAACTTGGAACTGCCCTTCGCCACCATGGCAATCTTCTTCTTGTAGTCAGATAAGGTCATTAGCTTATCGTTCAAAACCAGCCAACCGAAAAAACCTTTCTTCTGCAAGGCATCAATTTTGCTGAAAATTTTCTGAACTCCGATGTCCATGTTTTGGACTTTCTCCTCCAGCTGCAGCATCAACCCCCTTTTGGTCAGAATTATCTTGACTTCAAGAATGGTTTCGGTCATGTCTTCGATTTGCAGGTATTCTAGATCTTCTCTGGTATTTGAATTCAGAAATCGAATGATTTCATTTGCTTCAGTGGGCATGTCCCCCAGCTCTCTTTGTATCTTATCAATGGCATGTCTTCTCCTCAACACTAGTTTGTTTTGTTCGAACATGATTCGCACCATAGGCCAAATATCCTTTATGAACTTAGAGATATCCATCCAAATCTTCTCCATAGCTTCGGTAAATGTTTTTCCCTCCATTGTTTGCTTTTGCATCTACTGTAGTCCCTGTTTGAATTTTTCCATTGTTTGCTTTTCAATTTGGAAACTCGTCTGGTAAGAGCTCTTGAGCTCCTAAAGACTTTCAACCTCCCTTTTTATTCTACTGATTTCTATTTTCTGTAAGTTCATTTCCTCCATGGACTTTGATAGTTCTACTTTCTTTTCTAGAGATGATAGTGGAGTGTCTGACGGAATCTCTGTTGTGGAGGTTGTTACTACAGTTGTGGTACTAACTCCTGCAAGTGGAATTGAACACAGTGGAATTAATTCCATGGGTGTTGATTGTTCTTTCTATTTCACCAGTCGTTCCAACTTTGCTTCCATTTCTTTTAATTGCATGTTCTATTCCATAATCAGCTTGAGCATTTCATCCTTTTCACCTTCCATTTCGACTATCTCCTTTGCCTGTGAGTCTTCTATAGGTGGAAATTTCAATTGCTTTCTCAGGGATGCTATGTCAACATTCTTCTTCTTGACCATATCCTCTGCCACTTTTAAATTTGATGGGTCATATCCAATCTTGAGCACCAACTCTTCCAAAGATTTAATTATGTTGTCCTTAGTGAAGGATGATATCTTCTCCATCTTCAATTGTGTCTAAACATTGTTCAGAGAAAATTGTAATTTAGCAGCAGTAGTAGAAACATTTTCCAAAGTGTAGAATACCATTTCCCGAGTTTGTCGATGTAGGTCCATTTGATCAGTTGGGTGTACATCTTTGGCGTTGAATTCAAAAGTTTCTCTCTTGTAATTAGTGATCACCTTAGGGTCGGGAAATTGTGCTTGTAAGAAAACCATATGCATCCTACCTTTCTCTGTATCAAACGCAGACAAAAGTCTGTGTTGTGTCGTGGACGTTTGCTTCAAGAACTGAGCATAGGTGATGCTTGTCAACATCTGATTCTTCTTTTTTATCATATCATATTTCTCGAAAACACTCAGTTTTTCACCTCCTTGACTTTGTGGATTGACCAGTGAAATATTAGTCTGCTTCTTGGATGAAGAAGTAGACATGATTTGTTGATTTCTTGTGATAAGAGGTGATTCATCATCCTTCGTAACTATGATGGGCGATGTTTCCTTTTCACTAGTCGTCTTAGCCGTATGACTGGATTTCTGCTTTTTGGTGTATATCTGAAACTTCTCAGTTGAGGCTTCGGTGACAGGAGAAGAAGTATCCTTTCTAGGTCTTTTCTCTTTAGGGATCTGCAGTGTATTTGTTTGAGAGATAATGATTTGAGGAGACTGCGGCTCTACCTCTTCCGGAGTGTTCTCCTCCCACTCCGTTTGATTCGCAAATTTCTCTATCTCTGGCTTGGGTGCATGAACATACGGGATATTTTTGTTCTTCACTCTCATCTCTGTAATGGTTCCCCATGGATCACAGTGCCACAGGAAGCTTGTGTCAAACTTCATTTCCCTCAAAAGTTTATCTGCCTCTTCCCTGGTAGCTCGGCTATTGCAGATAAAGGACCCTATCTGCCCCTTGATCCTCACCTGTTGTTTCTTCTTCAGAGACATGAAATGTATGTCATCTGAATTTATCATCTGTCTTATATACTCAAGAGAAAATATCCTCACCGGAAAATACTTGGGCAACTTAAATGGAGCTAGCTCACACCCATATACTCTGATTTCTATGTAGTTATGATATAGGTACCAACCTCCCATTTTTGCGAGGTTCGAGAGGTGTAAAATTATCTGGATCTCTTCATTTATCCTGGGCTCGGGCCTACCATTGAGCATGCTCACCACAGGATGGTAGAACTTCTCGATGAACTGTTTGAAGCTAAACTCTGTCGAGTTCCTTCTGAGCAATGAGGTCCTAGATGTTACTGCCTGTGGTTTGTCGTCCTTGTCCATTTTCTGCATCGAAAAGGAGAACCTTTCTGCCTGAAATAATATGAACATGTAAGCCAGTATCGAGGAATACCGGAACATGCCCTCTATGGCAAATCTTGAAAGTTTATCGTGAATGTTCTCTGCCAAGAAAGTGTTGTAGTAGAATTGGATGGTAGCTTTTTCCTCAGCTGAAAAAATGTATAGGAAACCCAATATAGCTTCGTCTACCCATTTGTCCAAAAAATAGGCAAGTAGAGAATAGAGTGATGAAATCACTTTGTTTCCCCTTTCTGAGAACAAGGAAGAAGGGTATGGGATTTTTTCATGGGGAGCTAGGCATCCTGAGGGAGGAAAAGCTCAAAAATTTGGGCTCTTTGGGGAAAAGATAGGTTTTGGTACAACTTTGTTAGGATTTCAAGGTTGAAAGGGGAGGTGGATTTGGCTCTAGATATCTRTAGTATCTGATCAATGGAGTCTRGCATGATAGAGAAAAAAAAATCTCTAGACGAAGAAACTATGGTTCTCTGGTCAGGGAGGTAATGAGCTTGACATTTTAGAGAGAATTCAAGGAAGTGGTGGACTTGGGGAAACAAATAAAGAGGAAGCTTGGACTCCCAGAGCTCAATTTCATGGCTTTGGTCTATGAACGTGTCCTTAAACCATGACTGTAAATCCGTGAAATAAAATTCACACTTTGTCTCTGAGATTAAGTAATCCTTATCGGCTAATGGGATCCTTTCGAGGTCGACAAGAGGTGGGAGGAATGGATTTTCCTTGGCTTCTTATCTTTTAGACTTTTCCGCCATTACTGCGAAAATACCTGCAATTTAAACACAAAATGTTAGTGGGTAATGGCTGTGGTTGGATCAAAGACTGGATTAGTGAAGTGGAAAGAATTTGTCTGGTGTGTGGAGAAAATGAGCGGTGTGTAAATGGTGGAAACGGGGATAGTTTTGAGTGAACAGGTATCCATTTGAGAGCAGGTGACAGGTCCATAGGCTAACGGATATGTTAGCCTATAGTAAATGGCCAACGGGTTGTTTGAAGTTTGAGATGGCAGGTAAAGGACGGATGACGGGTACAACAGGGTAATGTGGGGGATGTTGATTGAGGGAAAAGTAAGTGTGAGGTGACTTGTAATGGGTGACTAGAGGGAGTGGAGCTGACAGAGTTACGAGACGAGACATGTAGGGGAGGTAATGGGGTGTGATGTCACTAGGTGGCGAAGGTATGTCAGAAGGGTGGTAAATGGTAAATGGTTTTGGAGCAGGGGAGTTTTGGTGGAATAGATTCCTGCCACGTTAGAGTAGGGGGGCCGCCAAAAAACCATTTCATTCCATACCCCCCTCCCCATCGTTAAAATAAGAATGGTAGGGGGGGTCCAAAAAGTGTTTTCATTCGTCCATCTGTGCGCCCACTATTGGACCGTAGAACTGAGAGCTTCCTTTAACGAACTTTTCGGACCCCCCCCCCCACCGTTAAAGGAAGTATGGTCAGGGGGTGGTCTGGAATTATATCTCAGCCATAGATCTAGGCACCAATGCCTCAGTCGTTCAGATGTGCATTCTTGTTACTCATCATTCCGGACCCCCTCCCCACCGTTAAAGGCAGAACGGTCGGGGTGGTCTGAAAAAACTTGTTGACCGTAGATCTAAATGTCGGTGTCTCAACCGTTCATCTGTGCACTCTCTTTAATCTACCAACGCAAAATCATATCTATAGTGGAGACTTAGGCTTGCGCCTTTTTGTGGATTTGCTTAAATTTCCCTGCTTTTGTCGCCATGGGGGTTAGGCAGCATACTTTCAAACTTCAAAGATATGAATCAACATCGATTGTCACGCATGTTTTATTGAAATCAAGCCAACTAACCTATGCTCTAACCTAAGTTCTAACCTACTTCCCTATGACATTTAGCCCAGATTAAACTATTGGACTAAGATTAGGTAGTTTGGTCAAATTTATTCACTAGCTAGCCTATCTACTTGGCCAAGATTAAACAGTTTAGCCAAGCTTATTCATTAATCCTATCAACATCAATTTAAAAGGACTTGGCCATGCTTAGACTGTATGGGTCAAGCCATTTTTAATGCATGGGGATTTATTTAATTTCTTTTATGCCCTCTTTTATTCTTTTCTCATTTTCTTTTTCTTTTCTTTCTTTTTCTTTTCTTTTCTTTCTCATTTTCTTTTATTTTCTTTCTTTTTCAGAATGCAATAATCTCTGCAAGTCAAAAACACTAAAGGGACAAAATTACAATCAACAGTTGATCCTATAAATTATAGAGTTATAACAGTGACTCCACCTGGGGATGGTATCCTCCTTGCAAGATGCCAAGAATCCTGCTTCTTGTGGCCTTGAAGAATTTCTTCTAGAGCTTCTTCTGTTATCTGACTTGCTTTATTTCATAAATTTTGATGGCATTTTCAGTGTCTTAGGGCCTTCTCCGTGGGCTTCAAACACCTTAACAAAAACATATACACCTAAAAGACTTGTAAAAGAAATGATATATACAATGGAATGGAATGGTGATCTCTCTACTGAGGTGGCAAGTAATACTTCAGCATCCTGCCATTTATGGGTCCCCCTGGTAGGTCTGATCCATCACTATTAGCAAGAAGAAAAGCATTATTTCCTCTGAAGTCCTGAATGGTGTAAGGACCCTTCCACAAGATATCAAACTTTCCATGTTTACCTTTATCTTCATTTCTGGAGTCCCACCTCAAAACTAGATCACCTAATTCAAAGTTATCCTCTTTGGTTCTCTTTTCATAAATCTTTTTAATATTTTCCTGGATCACTTGAGTTCTGTTGTAAACTTCTTCTCTGGAATGCATTAGGTGGATCATTTGATTTATTCTTCGTTGGACATCATTTGGTTCTTCTTGTGTTTACTGCAATAGTTTCATGACTGGGACTCCTTATGAAAGGGGAAAAACTACCTCGATGCCATACACCAATTGATATGGAGACATACCTATTGATCTTTTGGTGCTAATTCTGTCAGCCCGGAGTGTGAAAACCAACTTATTATGCCATGATTTTTTGTTTTCATGTAGTGTCTTTCTGAGGATGTTCACCAAAATTTTGTTAGAAGACTCAGCTAGCCCATTTCCCCATGGATAATAAGTCGTCGAATGTCCCAAAGTAATATGATATTGATTACAAAAATCTATGAGCCTTCTGGATCTGAAAGCCATTGCATTGTCAGCTGTAATTTTTTTGGGGCATCCAAAATGAGACAAAATGTTAGTTTCTAAAAACTTGATGATGACAGAGTCAGTAGCTTGCCTGCATGGTATAGCCTCGATTCACTTGGTGAAGTAGTCTGTGGCTGTGAGGATCCATTTATGTTGGCCTAAAGAGGGAGGATGTACTTCACCAATGACGTCTATCCCCCACTGTTGGAAAGGAGATTCAACAGAGATGGGTTTCATTGGGAGGGGTAGAATCTTCCTTTTACCTTCAAAAATATGACACTGGTGGCAAGAAGTAACCTTCTGATGAACGTCAGCAAACAGAGTAGGCCAGTAAAATCCAGCTCTCATAATCTTGTTAGCTATGGTCTTCCAACTCAGGTGCCCACCACAGTCTCCTGCATGAAAATATTGAAGAAATTTGTTAGCTTCATCTTTTAATAAGTAATTAAGCAAGATACCACCAGGATCTTTCCAATAGAGATTGCCTTCCAGAATACAAAATTTCAATGCCTTCAATTTAGTAAATCTAGCTTTGGTCTTAGTCAAACCTAGAGGAGCCTGTAAATTGTGGAGTACAAAAATGAGGTCTGCGTAACAAGGGGAATTTAAGAATGCCTCTTCTATGTTTGGAGTCGCCTTCTCTTCCGGTCCGTCTACTGCAGCCAAAAGGTTAATATCTAAAGCATGAAAATTAGACTCAACCATCAGTTTGTCCAAACCTTGTCCTTTGATCAGTTTAGTAGGTTTTATTTCAATTGCATATTCCAGAATGAACGCAATCCATTTTCCTCTTCTACCATCTGGATTATCCTAGGTCAAAATATCTTTGACCACTGTGTTTGGGATGTATGCAATTGTGTGAGAGTGGAGAATATAGACCCTAAAATATTTTATAGCCTTTACAAGAGCGAAGGCTTGTTTCTCCATAATGTTATAATTCAATGTTGCATCTCTTAAAGCTTTGTTAAAAAAGGCTATGGGTTGCTCGTACCCTTCACTGTTTTTCTGCAACAATACTGCTGCTATAGTGTTGTCAAATGTGAAAGAGAAAAGATAAAAGTCTTTGGTATAGTCTGGGCTAATTAGAACTGGGGCTTGGGTGAGATCATGTTTCACCTGCTCAAATGATTGTTTGGACTTGGCATTCCATTTGATTTTTGTGTCCTTTTTCAACATATTGGTAATATTCCTGAGAATCTCGACCAAATTTGGTATGAATCTTCTAAGGAAATTTATTTTGCCAATGAAATATTGTAGTTCTTTGATGTTCCTAGGGTGTTCCACCTTTTGGATAGCTTCTATCCTACTGAGATCTATTTTAATTTTTTCTTTTGAGATTATGTGTCCTAGCAGTTTACCTTCCTCTAAC
>JASDQU011313212.1:9151-24794 GCA_032191745.1 Picea mariana
CATTCCCAAAACTGCCTTCAGGTGTCCCTACGGCCACTATGAATTCCTAGTGATGCCATTTGGATTGACCAATGCGCCATCCACATTTCAGTCATGCATGAATCACGTCTTCAACAAGCAGTTGAGGAAGCACCTTCTTGTGTTTTCTGATGACTTGTTGATCTATAACAAGACTCGAGAGGAACATCTTCAGCATATGGAACAGATTTTGACCATCATGGAGGACCAATCCTTGTATGCCAAGGAGTCCAAATGTGCATTTGGAATGACAAATGTCCTCTACTTGGGGCACATCATTGGAGTGAAAGGGGTACAGGTACACCAAGAGAAGATCCAAGCGATATTTGACTGGCCCACACCTAAGACTCTTACAGAGTTGAGGGGGTTTCTTGGCATTTGCAGTTATTACAGGAGGTTCGTCAAGGGGTTCTCACAGCTTTGTGCACCCTTGACCGATTTGACCAAGAAAGGGGCTTTCAGATGGAGTGCAGAGGCACAGTCTACATTTGACAAAATGAAAAAGGTAATGAGCACATGCCCAGTTTTAGCCTTACCAGATTTCGTCCAACCCTTCATATTGGAATGTGATGCTTCCGGAGATGGCATTAGGGCCGTACTTATGCAGAATAGGCATCCCCTTGCCTATGAGAGCCGAAAGTTGAGGGGCCCTGAGCTTCTTTACACTATCTACGATAAAGAAATGCTGGCCATCATACATGCCTTGGCCAAATTCAGGCAATACTTGGTAGGAGCAAGATTTGTAGTGAGATCAGATCACAACAACCTTAAGTACTTCTTGGAACAGAAGGACTTGAATGAGAGGTAGAAGAAGTGGGTGAGCAAGATATAGGCCTATGATTTTGACATTGAATTTGTCAAGGGGAAGAATAACGTAGTGGCAGATGCATTATCTAGAAGGCCATCAATTTATGCTATGACTGATATTTCAGTTGACTGGAAGGCCCACCTCCTGGTGGAATACTCCAAAAACCAGTTCGTTTGTCAGTTGATGGATGGGCAGATACAGGATGACAACTTCAGAGTCATAGATGACATCATCTACTACAAGGGCCAAATTTTCTTTGTTCCTGAGTCAGCCTTCAAGGCCAAGGTACTACAAGCATGTCATGATTCACCGGTGGCAAGGCACCAAGGAATTGTCAAAACATACAGGCAGGTAAGGGAAAGATTTTCATGGAAAGGTCTCAAAGAAGATGTGATGCGCCACATCAAGGAGTGTACTACTTGCCAGGAAAACAAGGATGAGCACACACATCCAGCAGGATTTCTACAACCTCTACCCATCCCAAAGCACAAGTGGGAAAGCTTCTCCATGGACTTCATCACAGGATTGCCAAGGGCATAGGGGAAAGACTGTATTTTCGTAGTGGTGGACAGGTTAACTAAATTTGCACACTTCTTCTCCATCGCCATGGACTTCAGTGAAACGCAGGTTGCAGATTTGTTCTTCAGGGAGATCTTCAGACTACATGGGTTTCCCAAGACCATTGTTAGTGACAGGGATAGCCAATTTATGAGCACCTTTTGGCAGGAGTTATTCAGGTTGGTTGGTATGGCCTTGACCCCTAGCACCAGTTACCACCCTCAGACTGATGGGCAGATCGAAATAGTCAACAAGTGGGTGGAATGATACCTCATAAATTATGTAGCAGGGTAGCAAAAGGCATGGGTTAAGTGGCTACACCTGGGGGAATACTGTTACAACACCACTTATCACATGTCCATTGGTATGACTCCATTCAGGGCCTTATACAGTTATGACCCTCTCTCCTTTGTAGAGATTGCCTTTGGAGATAGCAGAGCTCCTATGGTACAGGATTGGGTGCAGCAGAGTCAGGACATACTCAGGGAATTAAAAGATCATCTACAAAGGGCACAGAATCAACAAAAGGTCTATGTAGACAAACACAAGGTAGAGCGCACTTTTGAGGTTGGTGACTTGGTCTACTTAAGGCTCCAACCATACAGATAGGCTTCTATCAAAAGAAGTGGAGCAAAAAAGCTCCAACCCCGATTCTTTGGACCCTACAGGATCAGCAGGAAGGTAGGGACGTGGCTTATGAACTTGAGCTTCCATAGGGAAAGAAGATACACAACGTCTTCCATGTGTCATGCTTGAAGAGGGCCATAGACCAACACATCACCCCACTTGAGATACTGCCACCCTTAGATGAAGAGGGGCAATTGGTACTAATGCCGGAGGAAATACTAGAAGTTCGGGAGAAGAAAATCAGGAGGAGGAGCATCAAGGAATACTTAGTCAAATGGAAGGACATGCCTATTGAGGATGCTACATGGGAGAGTGAACAGGTGATACAGGAGACAGGCTCAAAATTTCTTGTGGACAAGCAATTTCTAGTAGGGGAGATTGTAATGTCCCCCACCTCTTGATGAAGAGGTTTGGAGAGACTCAGTAGTCTAGTCATTCCCACTAGACTATAGTCTCATGCAGCATGGGGAAAAGTCAGCTAAACTCAGTGTTATAATTTGAAGTTGACTTGAAAAGGTAAAAAGTAACTCACTGAAGGATTAGAACGCTTGAGGTTGAGTTAGGAGTTGAACCTAAGGGTTAACTTAACTCAACAGAGGAATAGAAATGAGGTATAAAGGAAAGCCTAGGGCGCACCTCTCACTCATATTGGATTATTATGCATTTTGATTTTGGGCTCTTGAGCACACAATTTTGAGGGTTTTGAGAATACAAACCCTAGAGAACAGCTCGGTGTTGAAAGATTCCACCTATCTTGTTCCAAGCTTGGTCTCGGGGATGCAATACTCCACCCACACCATTCTACAACAGTCACAGGTACCATCACTCATCCAGGAGAGCAACAGGCCATACCCTTGAGGGTTTCCAACAAGGGGGCGCATCATTCTTTTGAGGGAGGTTCGATCTAGAGGTCTGAGAGGGCTTTTGGAGATTTGAGCACTTGGGTTTTCTTTGCAGGTCCCTCATCTATCAGTTTAGTGCTTTTGGAGAGAGTTATTCCTCCCAGTTGATTTCTTAGAGCAGTGGCACGATTTGGAGAGGAGGGCGCTATTGAGATTCAGATCTACTTAGTTTGGAGGGGTTATACTTTAGATCTGACCCTGAGACTTCACCTAGTGACTTGCAATGCCCCGATCTATCTTTCTAGCAAGTTTCAGGGCATTTGGAGGTCTCCTTCATCAGGGCCGAATTGTTGGGCATTGACAGGATTCAAGAGGGCACAGCCTCATTTGAGGATTCAACATTTGGAGGAGCATCTCTTAGCATTTCAGCTTGAGACTTTTGGAGGGGGGGTTCTATCACCCCGATCTATCATTCTACCGAGTTTGGAGTCATTTGGAGACTTCCTTCAGCTGGGTCGAAATATTGGGTCTTTTTAGCCCTGTAGGAGGACGTGCCATCAACCAGGGGGGTTTGGACTTGACCTTGGTTCTTCTTGTATTGATCTTCATTGTATGTCCAGCCTTTGGAGGCTAGCATCTTCTTATCGGGAACATTTTGTAGCAACTCATATATTTTCTATTGGAGCTATTTGATGTTATTCCAGATCTGCATCCTTATTGTATCAGGTTCTTGCTTATTATATCAATAAAGGCCAGATCTATGCTTTTTGGTTCCATATATTGTGCTATCTTGTATCTCCATTGTTTATCTTCAGATCTAGGCTTAATAACTGAATTATAAACCCTAAGGACGAACTTAAGAAGTCAACCTGCAAGTAAACACACAAACACAAGTTAATCAGTGGTCAGTTAGTGTTCCAGGCGAAAAAATTGGCTTGGGAACATTACAATACTGTGGAGGGGTTTTCCAGTTCAGAGCTTCCAGTTGGCATTTGGCTCAGTTTCAGTGGTCTTGGTAGCATATCTGAGGGGCGTACCATCCTAGGGCGCACTTGCTTGGTTTGGACTTGTATTTCAGCTTGTATCAAGCTGCTATTGTAACATGTTCATCTATATTTTGTACTTGCTGTATTCCACCATCTATTCTCTTCATATATAGACATATATTCCAAATTGGCTTTCCCCCGGGGGGTTTTATCCAGGGTCATGTTGACCAAAAATACCTGTGTTCAATTTCATGTGTGTTGTAGAACTTCTTTATTTTCAGATTTAAGATCTCTAGGTGTGTTACATTTATTTTAGTATGCATTTGCTAACCCTTGGTAACTAAAACTACATGCTAGAGCACCTAAAATTGTGAATGTAACCGTAACAAATCAGCAAGAAGTTTCTGAACTGTTGGCTGTCCTAAGACAACAACAAAACCTTCAATGACAGTTGAAACTTAGAGCCAACTTGAGGTCAAAGACAGACCTAGTTGGCAGCTTGATAGGACCTGGAAAATCTTCAAAAGTCCTAGGCAATTAACCTAAAATATGATCCATGCTGACCCATTACATTATTATCCCACGCAGGGGAGCGGAAATTCCAATTACAAAAAGAAGTGCCAGGGGCAAAAACTGCCTTGTAGAACTAGAAAGTCTTCAACTTTGTTGCACCATCAGGTACATAGCTTCATGGAACATGGAGTTGACCCCCTAGTCGAAATAGGTGGTCAACAAGACCCACTCAAACCGTGTTTCCTAAAAAGTAGCACCACCTGCTGTATGTAGACATGTCTCTTAAAATGCATGGGAAACCAAGCTAACTCTAACTCTGAACAAAATAACCATGTACCGATCATAAACCTGTCTCTGATGAGAACCAACCTCTTGCTCAAGACAAGTGCTAAACTCTGGGAGAATCTCACAATGCCGACCAAAATAGTGCATGCTGGCTCTTAACCCTCAAGATTTTCAAAGGTGGAAATCTAGGGGTTAACACAACTCAAATGATGCCATTTCGTATTAGCAACTGGTACAACACCATTCATATTAGCAACATATCTATGACTCACATGGCACATTTCATATTGGTCACTGGTATAGCACTTTTCATAGTAGTAATTCTTATGACACTTTCCATAAATTTTACAACTTCACATGAGTATAGATGCAGAGGCAACACAAGTTTACAGTCACTAATTTTAGGGCCAGAACTTAGGTTCACAATGACACAATAAGTCTAATTTATTTGTGTACCTTGAAATTAGATAAACTTTGTAATACTGCTATCTGTTGTCATTGTTTATGCTGAAATTCGTCCTCAATGATGATTATGATTCTTCCAGATGAATCGTGATGCAATGTTCTAGCAAAAACTGTCATGATAGTATAGGTGTGAGAATGTGGAAGCATGAGTAGTATGGTATGCGAATGTTTTCAAAAAACCTAAATCACATGAAAAATGCATTTATAAAGAGGATTTGCACATTAACTGAGGAGAAATGGCAACCATCACCTTTATATATCTTAATCCATGTGTACTAATTTCTAGGTCAGCCCTGTAATAAATGTAGGGAAGATGCTATAGACTTGTAATGCAACTGCTATGAAGAGCATGTTAGCTATCTCATCAAGTGCAGTACAGATTCATTAATTGAGTGGTATGGATGCGATAAGTGAGTGGCCAAACCACTTCTAATTCAGATTTTGTTGTCCTCATGAAAATATTTGTTTCTTTCTATAACCATGCTATAAAGGAAATGTTTGTGCAGCCTTAACTACAAACCTGATCTCAACTGTAGAAACATTGATGAGAAAGTGGGAAGGTGTAAAAACTGAGCTTTAGCTGGTACAAGTTGTTTAATCAAATGCACCAACAATAACAATATGTTCACTCAACCTATCAAATACAGAAAAGGATGGAATGATAATATAGGCATCTCCTGAATCTTTTTGAACCGTTCCTACTTAAGCTTCAAAATATTCCAATCCACAATCCAAGAGATGAATGCTATAATGAATTCTCGAACAAATTTATAAAAATACCAAAAAATGATTGCCAAGAACTCCTGAGTCTGAACTAAAAATACTAGCACAAGCATTAACAATACATAAATAAGACCTGTCACGTTCCCAAAGGTTGAGAATTGATCAAGTACTAACAATAAAAAAGAAGTCCAAATTACCCTGATCATTCATTCTCACACATACTCGATCATAAAAAATAAGATAATTTTCCTCATTGTAGGTCTACATTAGAGCCCAAAGCATAACAACTATTAGATGTATTAAATTATTTTGTTCTTATTTCCTCCTTCTCACTGTCAAAAACTATGAAGTAACCCAAATCTTATTGAATGGTCCTCAGGGTTAAAATCATGGTCTTATTTAGGACTCTGGGGGGTTGTCTGTGATCAGATTAAACTTTTGGTGTCTCATCTAAAACTATGTGGTTGTATGTCTGTTGTCTACATGAAGACTAGCAATGAGGCCTCACTGTAGTTCTCTTGGACATCAAAAGTGACCCTATCATTCAAAACCAGGAATGCTGGATGATAGATATTCAACTTCCAATGGTGCACAATGAATTTGTTGGTATGGCATCTAATCAAACTCTTTGCCACTATTTGCAGGTATTGTCGTACTCGTGGCACTCTTCATCTGGGATAATAGGAAAGAAGAGGAACAAATTGCCCAAATTTCCCGAGATGAAACTCTTTCGAGGTTGCCTTTGCGCCTATCAACTGATCGTGTTGTAGAGCTTGTACAGTTACGGGATTCAACTCGGCCTGTGAGCATTTTCATAACCAGATTCAATTTTTTTGACACGGATGTTTCTTGATGTTTTTAGTTTTGCAGTACACCCATTCATGCAGGATTCTCAGGGAAGCTTGTCTGCAGGTAATTTTGGCAGGGGCAAAAGATGTGGTAAATAGGGCAGTTCAAAGAGCTGAGAAGTTTCGCAATGATCTTGTCAAAAGGGGAGTTCTTCTAGTACCTTTAGTTTGGAGCAGTGAACGTAAAGGTCCTATTAGAAATAAAGGTTTTGGAAGTTTACGAAAGCCAGCAATTTCTAGCCTTTCATCCAGTGTAAGAAACAAAATTGTAGTAATTGTGCAATTTCAGGTTATTGTCTCTTCAATTAAGGAACCAAAATAGTAGCAGATAAAAAATTTGCTTCCGTGGCTTATTCCCAGTATTATGAATTTTTCTGTTGGCTGTTGTCTTACTGTTGGTTTAAACAGCCCTGCTATTCAGACATGGGATTTTTGAATTAGTGAGCAATTATTTGAAACAATCACCCGCCAAAAGGAAAAAGAATACTTGGAGCAAGATTTATATTCTTGCATGGAAGATTGACAAGTAGAAACCATCAGGCATTTATTTCATGTTTTGGTACTTAAAGGGTGACATTTAGTGTTTGGGTATAAAGTGGGGTTTGTTATCCCCAAATTCTAGGGATAACTAAGGAGATGATGTCTCGAGGCCCTCAGGTTGCAGACATGGAGTACTGAGAGACAGCTTGACCAACAGTGTCCAATTTCACAGACAGAGACCCACCTCACCACCACATGCTCTAGGTTCATCATGACGGTATCCACCACATCAGTTGGCATCCAGAAGACATGGGTCTTGCTCCATGAGGTACAAGTCAGGTATTATGGTGAGTGTCATTTCAATATTTGAGGCATTTGAGTTTGTTGCTTCTATTACTTCTTTTGATTATGTAACGTTTGCTTGGACATTATGTTATTTGCCCTGTTTCACTTTGGTGGTTGACATTGCGCCCTAGTAAGTGGGTCACCCTTAGGGATAGGTTTGCTACTGGGAGGTCCTTTTGACGAGCCATCGTGCCACTCCTGACCATACTTGTCACTTTCCACCACTTCATCCCCTCATTTCCTCACCTTTTTGGATTTTCGACTGTATTGACCCAAGAAGGGGTTGTCCCTCATTTCATGGGAAGAAGGGGCTGAAGGCCCAGAGGCTTGTAGCTGGAAAAAGATAAAATCCAATCATTAATCTTCTAGATGCTCGCCCAGGGATCTCGAGGACAATGAAATGACTCTCATAAGAAACTGATGRGACCTGTAAAAGAATAATTAATAACAAAATGCCAACCGCGATGGAGCATGTGTGGTCACTATTTTTATTGCTTAGGTAGAAGCCCCACAGATGTTTTCAACTTGGAGAAGCATGATGTGACYAGGGTAGAGTCAAGGTGGGCACAATTTTTCATGCTCAGGTAGAAACCCCACCTTGGCTTCAACCTGGAAACATCCTAAAAGAGTAAAAGACAATAAATGGGCTTGGAAAAATGTTGCATTGAAAATGAAGGTGCAACACACCCTCTACAYAGGCACCCATAAATGAGACATTACAACCCCTTGTATGTCATGAACCCCATGCCCAAAAGTATTCCCCCCATCCATGACATCTCATCCACATGACTTAGAAAGAGGTCCCCTCGGGAAACACCCCTAAACTTGAGTTACGATTCACCCAATAGGTTGTTTTGTCAACTCTCCCATACCTAAACTTGGCAAATTGCATAGGGTCTTTGAGCATTGGTTTATTTTGATGAGGTGGTTTGGATGTACTTGCTTAGATGGATCTTTTATTGATTTGATTTACTCATCATGATGCATTTGATTTGAGATCCTTGGTGGGCGTATCCATTTTTCTTTGTAGGACCTAGTTGGTGGACAAATTTGGAAGAACAAGCCTAGCTTGGGCTTCCATGGGGCTTGAAGCCCACAGGTTGGATGCCAAGGGCCCACATGCTGGATGATGAAGACATGCCTTTGGAGGCCTAGAAGACTATTGACCACCTATTTCAACTAGGGGTCAAATCCATGTTCCATGAAGATATGTACCTATTGGTACAACCATTTTGACAACTTTTTGCTCAACAGGGAAAATTTTGCCCCCGACACGCTTTTCTATGTAATTGGAATTTCTGCTCCCCTGCGTGGGATAATATTGTAATATGCTAGCATGAGTTGATTTTTGTCTAGTTACCTAGGACTTTATCATTAGGGAAGTCCTTTCATTGAGTGTTTTTTTTCCTCAAGTAATTAACCTTGCTTAACTGCAATTTTAATTATCCTTGAGTTTTTCACTCACAATAATTCTCCAAAGTGGTGAAAGGCGTTCTAGTGATCGAGCCCAAGGGGTAACTAAGGTATAGGAGTGTTGTAAATGACCATGCTAGATATTTCCTAGAGTTTTGGAGAATTCTGTTAAGTTTTGATAGGATTTTTTAAATAATTAAAATTCCCGCAAACTGAAGATTTTTAATTATTTTTGATGTAAAATATAAAAAAGTGGTCAATGGGGAAAGCAAGCTTGTGCTAATGGGGAAAGCTTGCTTTCCTCTAACTAATGTGTGCTAATGGGGAAAGCTTTCTTTCCTCTAACTAATGCGTGCAAAGTCAGTTTTTGGGGTAACAAAAGGTAAACTCTTGGGCCATATAATTTCAAAAGATGGGGTCAAGTTAGACCCAGAGAGAGTTGAGGCAATTGCAAAGGTGCCCTTGCCTATTTCTAAGAAAGCTCTCCAATCCTTCTTAGGCCAAACCAATTTTGTCCATAGGTTCATTCCTAATTATACATAAATTGTGAAACCTATATATAAGTTGCTTAAGAAGGATGTTAAGTTTGAATGGAATGATGAAAGTAGAAAACATTTCAAGATATTAAAAATGCCATATCTGAAGCTCCCGTCCTCATAAGTCCATATTATTCTAAGGACTTTCAGATTTTCTCTTTTGCTTCTGAAGATACTATTGCTGGTGTATTACTTCAGAAAAATGATCAAGACCATGATCGACCCATTGCTTATATGAGTAGGGCCTTGCAAAATGCAGAATTAAAGTATCCCATGTTTGAGAAACATGCCCATGCCTTGGTGAAGTCACTTAAACATTTTTGAGTCTTCATTGGATAATCCAAGGTAATTGGTTATGTGCCTAATTCAACAGTTAAAGATGTGTTATCTCAGTCATAAGGATTAGGCTCAAGGGGTAGATGGATTGCTAAAATCAAAGAATATGATTTGGAAATCAAACCCACTTGTTGACAACCTATTTCAACTAGGGGGTCAACTCCATGTGCCATGAAGCTATGTACCTGGTGGTGCAACAAAGTTGAAGACTTACTGGTTCTACAAGGCATTTTTGTCCTCGACACTTCTTTTTGTAATTGGAATTTCCGCTCCCCTGTGTGGGATAATAATGTAATGGGTCTGCATGGATCATATTGTAGGTTAGTTGCCTAGGACTTTATCATTAGGGAAGTCATTTCATTGAGTGTTTTTTTTCCTCAGGTAATTAACTTGGCCTAAACAGCCTTTTTAATTACCCTTGAGTTTTTCACTCCCACAATAATCCTCCAAAGTGGTGAAAGGCATTCTAATGATCGAGTCCTATGGGTGACTAGGGTCTAGGAATATTGTAAATAACCATGTTAGACATCTCCTAGAGTCTTGCGGAATTCCAACAAATCTTAGTAGTTTTTTTTTAAATTTTTTAAAAATTACGTAGTTAATGGTAATTTTAATTATTTTTGATATAAAAATGTAAAAACTATGTCCTTGGGATTTTTGATAGGGGTCTGAGTACTCAAAAGAAATGGAATGAGACCCCCTACACCCTTGGATCAAGTTTCAGCTCAAATGGACAAGTTTTCCTAGGTCTTTGTCCATGAGGAGTCCAAGTCAGTCTAAGTCGGCAATTTAATTTCTTAATTGATAACAAAGGAGATGATGTCTCGAGGCTCTCGGGTTGCAGATATGGAGTGCCGACAGACTACATGACCAACAATANAATAATCCTCCAAATTGGTGAAAGGCATTCTAATGATCGAGTCCTATGGGTGACTAGGGTCTAGGAATATTGTAAATAACCATGTTAGACATCTCCTAGAGTCTTGCGGAATTCCAACAAATCTTAGTAGTTTTTTTTTTAATTTTTTAAAAATTACGTAGTTAATGGTAATTTTAATTATTTTTGATATAAAAATGTAAAAACTACGTCCTTGGGATTTTTGATAGGGGTCTGAGTACTCAAAAGAAATGGAATGAGACCCCCTACACCCTTGGATCAAGTTTCAGCTCAATTGGACAAGTTTTCCTAGGTCTTTGTCCATGAGGAGTCCAAGTCAGTCTAAGTCAGCAATTTAATTTCTTAATTGATAACAAAGGAGATGATGTCTCGAGGCTCTCGGGTTGCAGATATGGAGTGCCGACAGACTACATGACCAACAATACCCTTTGTACAGATGGAAAACCCACTCACCACCATAGATGTTCACAGGTTTACAGATGGCATCCACCACACCAGTTGGCTTCCGGAAGGCAGTGGGCCTTGCTCCATGAGGTACAAGTCAGTATTATGGTAAGCATCATTTCAATACCTAAGCCATTTGATTATGTTGTATCTTAGATTGCTCTAGATTTCATGATATGTGCTTGGACATTATGCCTTTTGCCTTGCTTCACCTTGGTGGTTGACATTGTGCCCTAGTAAGTGGTCTCCTTTGGGAATGGGTTTGCTGTTGGGAAATCCCTTAATGAGCCATCGTACCGTTCCCGACCATACTTACCATTTTCCATCATTTTCCCCCTCTGTTTCCTTATCTCTTGGGATTTTACGGTGTACTGACCTAAGAAGGGGTTTTCCCTCATTCAATGGGAAGAAGGGGCTAAAGGTCTAGAGGGGTTGGTGTTGGGTAAAAGATAAAATCCATATATGAACCTTCCAGATGCTTCGCCCAAGGATCACCCAAGAAAGCAATAAAACGCTTATGTTTGAATAAAAAGGGGACCCATAATATAACAAAGAAATGCCTGAAAGGTAGATTGAAGGATAGGAGGTCTCATCACGAGCCGACCTATCACGTCCATGGATATCTAGTGGTATGACATTGTCATTATCTGGTCACCGAACCAGGGTAGTGACTCTCAATTGCATGGCTAAGAGAAAGGGGGTCTCATCACGAGCCAACCTTCTCATTTCCATTAGGCATTTGTGGGTGCCATTGCCACCATTTGGTCACCACGCAAGGGCAGTGACCTTCAACCTCTCCTTGTGCTAAAGAAAATATAAAGAAAGAAAGATAAAAGGCAAATGATGGGCTTGGGAAAAATGCATTGCGAACAAAGGTACCACACACCCTCTACAAAGACACCCATGAATGAGATACTACTACCCCTAGTATGTCATGAGCCCTATGCCCATTCAGTCTTAACCCCATCCACGTCATACACCTTACATGGCTTAGAGACGGACCTCTTAGAGGCTCTCCTTGACCGAGGGAAAGATCTACCCAATAAGACACCTCGTCAACCCTCCCATACATAAGCTTGACAAGTCGCATAGTGTCTTTGAGATGTTAATTGTTTGATATAGTAATCTTTGATGCACATGCTTAAATGTCTTATTTATTGATTGGATCCACTTATCATGATGTTATTGTTGATGATTACATCTTCGTGAGACATCTTCCAACACATAGACTGAGTGAGTCGGCCTGTGAGAGAGCCCATGAGTTGGGTTTGCCCATGAGATGGGTGTGTAGTTCCTCTCTGAGACTGAGATGGAACGCTGTGTGCCCCTGTGTGGGGAGGATGCCCATGAGATGGGTGTGTCGTTTGAGATGAAGCGATGTGTACCCATGTGAGGGGTGAAGGTGCCCATGTGATGGGTGTATTGTTCTCCTCTGTGTAGAGAGTTGAGGCGATGTGGTACTCCAGATGATTCTCCCGTGAGACTCAGTGAGATAGAGATCTGTTGAGTAGGACGTCCCAATGGCTGAGCATAGGTGGACGTGACCCTAGTGGCTGAGCATTAGTGAGTGTGTGTCCATATGATTCTCCTGTGAGACTCAGTGAGATAGAGATCCATTGAGTTGGACGTCCCTGTGGCTGAGCACAACTGGATGTGCCCCTAGTGGTTGAGCACTAGTGGGTGTGTGAGATCCCTTGCTATATTGTCTAAGAGTAAGATTTACTTGTAACCCTAATTGTGATGTAAAGGGTTCAGGTCGACCCCACCATAAAGTGAAAGATAATTAATGTAAAAGATAATTATTATTGTAATTATTAATTATATTCTGAGTTATTGAGGTCGGCCTTGTTGTGCAAATAGACACCACTTTTGATGTGTCCAGTCTAGTATAAATAAATATGTTTTCCCCATTGAGGAAATACACAACACACATGTGATTTTGGAAATTTCAGCAAGTACATATTCTGGGGTTGAAGTGCACACCTCTCTTGGGCACTAGCCTTCTTGGTTTTTGAGAGCACCCTTTTGTGTGCTAGGTCTATGGTGTGGGAGGTCTTTCTCTTGAGAATATAGCAAAGGATTGCTAGGTTTTCTTCCCTTGTTGAGAAGGGTTTCCTAGGATATTTCTTGTGTTCTTGTGCATGGTATTTCTTCTTGTGATCTTGGTTATTGCAATAATTGTTAATGGTGTAGCTGCATTTGTTTATGGTTCAAGTAAAAGCTAAAATTGAAATAAACCTCATGCTTGAGCCTGGCATAGTGAAAATTCAACATGGTATCAGAGCTTAGGTCTTGAAGAACCCATTGCATAAGCATTAAAGAAACCGTCCTCTCCTTTCTGTAATTTCGTACGACCCTCTAGGGTTTTCTGCAATTCCGTACGACCCTCTGTTGTTTGGCAATTTCAGCACCTTAAACTTGGACGTTGGGGCTAAAAATTATATAGGAGTGTACGGCCTCCTTCAGCACACCTCCAACAAGCTTCAAATTATATTTTCGAGCATTTTGGATTTTTGGCCCTAGGGTTTCTAGTGTTTCACAATTTTCTGTAGAAAACTCAGATTTAGGGTTTCTGTAGGTCATTGCAGGAGCTTTTCAACTCATCAGTGTTCTTTTGATTTTCGAGGCTTATTGTTGGTAGCCATAAGCCCAACAAAACCTAAGTTTGCTAGCCTAGCCTAGCCGTTAGGTTTTCTAGCCCAGTTGGCAAGGGTTTGTGAAGAATCTGAAAATACGATGAAAAGAACTATGATGGAAGATAGGCTTGAGGGATCAATCAACTTCAGTTCCTAGAAGTGAAGACTTCAGGTCACCCTTGAAGAGGAAGACTTATTGTGGGTGATACAAAAAGGTTTACCAGAGACAACTACCAATGAAGAGAAGGAAGAAAGGAAGGAAGATGACGTCAAGGCAAGGAAGATAATCATCCACTTAAGCTCTTACATTGAAGGGACAACTTCAAAATATCATGATGACAAAAGGTGACACCATGGCTACCTTCATGAAGATGTCAGAGATTAGAGATCAACTAGGTGCCATTGGAGAAATCATATCAACACTCTCAAGTATGCACTTGTATATATTATTTGTATCATTGTCATGAGGGTACTTGCAGGAGGAAGGAACCTTTGATGCAATCATGGATCCAGAGGGATCTCAGTGCATTTAGAGGAACAACACACTAGAAGTGAAGACTCCAGGTTTGATTGTTTTAATTATCATGCCTCTAACCTACATTTCTAAACTTGCTACATTACAAGTAGGCATTGTAGCTGTGACAACAATCCTTAAATTGTTTTGATTCTAGAGATGTACTCATTATTCTCCTCTAGGAGATATTCTTGTCTTGTTTCCTTTCGTTTGTTTTCTTGTTCCAGGCAGGTTAACAACAAAGGAAGATGTTTATCCTTCAGACTTCAAGAGGGAGTCACTTGACTCAGAGGGAGTCAAAACTATTTGAGGAGGAACAACAGAACCATCATTGAAGAAATCGAAGCAATGATACATGATTAACATCTACCTATGATTCTATGGGCAGAAGCATCCATTACAACAGTATATAGTCAAAATAGGAGTCCTCACTAGATTTTGAAGAACATGACTCTCGAAGAAGCCTTCACCAGAGTGAAGCCTGAGATTGGACACTTCAGGATATTTGGGTGTCCAGTATACTTTCATGTAACCAAAGAGAAGAGGTCCAAGCTAGACCCTTCAGGAAAAAAAGGTACATTTGTGGGATACAGTGAATCTTTGAAGGCATATTCGATCTACATCCTTGGTAAGAGACAGATTGAGGTGAGCATAGATGTTATCTTTGAAGAAGAGATAGCCTTTCAAAGATCCAGAGAATCTCAGGTGGAGATTGACAGTGAGACAATACCTTCTCCCCCTTCAGTAGTTCAGAGGGAGACAACCATTATTCCAGTTGATCCAGTTGATATCCCCATAGACATTGCAGTAGGCCATAAAAGGCTTGCCTGGGCTCGACAAACTCTGCAAGAGGCAGAGGGCCATGCAGCTCCTCAAGGCACATCTTGAGAGAGCAAGAGACCAAAGAGATTTTTGAGCTACTTTTCAGCCATGAGTCACATCATTGATTCTGAGCCTTCTTGTCATGGAGAAGCGACANTTGTGGGATACAGTGAATCTTTGAAGGCATATTCGATCTACATCCTTGGTAAGAGACAGATTGAGGTGAGCAGAGATGTTATCTTTGAAGAAGAGATAGCCTTTCAAAGATCCAGAGAATCTCAGATGGAGATTGACAGTGAGACAGTACCTTCTCCCCCTTCAGTAGTTCAGAGGGAGACAACCATTATTCCAATTGATGCAGTTGATATCCCCAGAGACATTGCAGTAGGCCATAAAAGGCTTGCCTGGGCTCGACAAACTCTGCAAGAGGCAGAGGGCCATGCAGCTCCTCAAGGCACATCTTGAGAGAGCAAGAGACCAAAGAGATTTTTGAGCTACTTTTCAGCCATGAGTCACATCATTGATTCGGAGCCTTCTTGTCATGGA
>JASDQU011313213.1:0-21353 GCA_032191745.1 Picea mariana
TAAAGAATCACAAGTAATCACTTACCCTCTTAAGGTCCGATAGACCAATTAGGTCATAGTGGACATTAATCATCATCATCATCATCATTAATAAATAATAAGTTGAGAGAAATAGGAGTCATCATAGGGTTTTAAAAGAGTTGTGCTAGGGCATTGATGTTTTGGTATTTGTCCCCTTCATTGCTTGTCATCATCTTTGCTCTAAAACATAATTGTCTTTGTTGTGACCCTAGGAATATGGTGTTTCCTTTCAAAAAGCTTGATGGAACTCTATAATAGCTATTCCTCAACTAAGGTTGAGTTTGACAACTCAACTAAACCTTTGGTTATCCACAAGGGATTTCTTGAGATATGCATTCACATTCTCAAGTAAATTAGTATAATGTCTTTCTAGGATGTTAACCTAATACAAAACACATAACTTACTATAATGTTGAATATTTTATTTTCTTTATCATGTAATTTGTAGAGTTATGTATATAAGTAAATACTCAACCTCACAACATATACATATGCATATGAATCATTCAATGATACTTGAAACAATGCAATAGAAAATCTTTATGTTCAATTTCACAATATTTTAAAATGTCTCAATGCAATATAATCAATACAATCTCCCAAAGAGAAGTTCAATATGCTCAATTACATAATCAAACAATACAATAACCAACCCACAATGACTTAACCTTTGTTGGTCATTTAGTGGTTGCTCTGTTATTGTCTATGGAAGTATTACAAATGTTCCCAACAACATGAAATGTACAATCTTAGTAAAAATCAACTGAGAATGTAACCTAGTAATTTCTTATAATGCAATCAAATGTCTCTTTCCATACAAGTTTTCCCAGTACAAAAACATATGACATAAGCTAGCATATATAATAATAATAATAATAATCTATTTTTAAGTTCACGACCAAGCCAGACACTAAATTGGTGCATGAGACCCCTGTTAAATGACTACTTTGTTATACTCATTCAATTATTTATCATATATAATTCATCTACAAAATTTAATCCACTATGTCAATCTCACTAACTTATTTTCCTTTCAAATATAAACATACAAGTAATTTCTTGAGAACTATGGAAAACAATCATGAAAAAATATTTAGGAAATGAAATCATGGCCTAAAAGGTATCAATATGTTTTTACAAATTTAAGAAGGCTTGAGGCCATATATATCACTTATAAAACGTGAATTACAACAATAAATCTCTTCTATCAAAAACTTAGAAAACGTTTTGCAAAATTTCATGAAACAAGGTAGTTTTTATGTTAAAATAAGCCACTATAGAATGCATCTCTAGGTCCTCTTAAGGAAAAGTGTGGCCACTCATGGGTCCTGTCAGTGAAAGGTGCAAGAACTCACTAATGTGCCTATTATAAGGTGTGAGCACCCTTGTGTGCATATGGAAAGATCACAAATTTATTTTTCCAAAAAATGCAATAATTACTCAAATGACTTAACACATTTTTGACGACTTTAAACAAAGGTTTTAACTTCCATAACAATATGAGAATTTTATGCAAATGTAGAGACTCAAATATTTAAGGAAAAATATTGAATGTTAAGAGATAAATATACACTTAACTAAATTTGCATACTATCATACCTTTTTCCTAGATGGTTGTAGATGTCCTCCTTGTCAATTATTTAATTCCAAAATTTCATTAAGAGGATTCTTTATAAAATTGACTACAAGCTAAAAAAAAAATTAATTTAAGAAGCTTACCAATGGACCACCCTACCATATCTTTGGGGTACTATTCTTTCCCTAGAGCCCCTAAGTTGCAATGGTTTGTATGAAAAGAGTACAAAAAATAACATGTGGAATGTGTGGCTTCTCCAAATCATTTGAAGTACCCCACCTTTGATCCAGATTTAGGAGCGGAACGAACTGATTAATAGACTGAATACAATAAAAACAGAGATATGAAGAATAACAAAGATATCCAGTGAACAATATTTTCTATTGAATAATGAAATAGGCTAAAATTGTAAAACTGCAGAACTGAAACACTTGCTCGAATGGTGGTAGTTATCTCTGAGAAGAGATGTCGCCGCTACACGCATCTGTCTGAGAAGAATGGATTACAGTGAGGCTCCAGGGGCCTTTTTGATATTACTCATGAATGCGAAAACCCTAGACATCCAAAAACCTAACCCTAGAAGGTGAAACGCCAAAAGTCATGTGGGCTCCTATGGGTAAGTTGGTGTAAGTTGGTACCTCAACTTCTCAGGGTCGTAACTTTTGCATATGACCTCTGTTTTAGGCGCATGATATCCCATTGGAAAGGTATTTAAGAGAACTACACGTTCCACCATCAAAGTCCGACTTCGTCTATAGTTTGACTATGGCGAGCCAAAAAAAAACATTTAGGGCCCCAAAACAGCCCTAGAAGTACAACAAGATGTTCTGACATGAAAACATACAAAATAAGCCAATTGGATTAGGTGAGAGGCCACCAGTATCCACCTGGAGGATGTGTGGGGATTCATACAACCCCATAAGTGTAGAACCCACAATTACAAAGAAGTAGAAAAGAATGTGCTGAACAAAAACAGAGACAAAGTCATTAAAAACCTCATAAAAACAGTGGGAGGTCTTGTGCTTCCACAAGGCCTGGTACCAGAAGGTTATTGGGTCAAATTTTGAGTTTACCTTATTGGACAAAGACAGTTTTGGAAACTGACAGCAATGCGCTATCACAAAAACCAAATAGGATGACATATAAAATTTCTTCTCATTTTTGAAACTTGACAATTGGGAACAAATTTCATGGGAAATTAGCTTCCCCCAATCAAATATGGCTTGTTCTTTGACTGTGAAATATAAAATATAAAGAACCATGCGGGAAATAGTTGTTGTGGATTCCTATCCCGTTATTCTTGTAAACAGCCAGGCAATTTCCCGAAATGGATTTCTAAATGAACTAACCTGCAAGCTTGTGATATCTTCAGGAACTGCCATTGGATCTTCTAGGAACTCGGGCAAGAGGTCCAACCTGTTATTATGCTTATTTAGGAACTGCTTGGAGTCTTCTCCTATGAACATCAATGTTGGCTCCGACAATCTTAACATCTGGCGGAAGACCTGAGGTGACAAAGAAACAAAAGAGTGGTCTCGCAGTGGAATAATTCTTTGGGATGAAATATATTTATCGACGCACCAAGATACCAACTCCTTATAGTAAAAAACTTCAGGGACATAGCATGCACGATCAATTCCAGAGGTACAAATTATTTTGTTTTGGGCAAAAGGGGATGAGTAGTAAGAATATGCCCTGGACCACTGGAAGTTCTGGTCCTCGCGCCCGAAGGTGTTCAATGTATATCCATAGAACTTTTGTCGAGTTGGTGCCATAAGTTTATGAGAACGTCTATTTGCTCCAGATGATGGCTGAAATGAACAGTTGGAGGGGATAATATAACCCTCCGTAAATGTTGGTTCAATGCTTGTGAATGGAAAAGCTCCTCGAGCCTTTTGCTCATTAATGACAATCTATATGGGTGTTGCATGATGAGTTGTTAGCAGTAAAGCTTACTTATTGCATACTTAGAAGTGCGAAGGTGGTTGGTACAACGAAGAGAAATTAAAGATTGGAGGTTTCGTGAACGCACCAACCCGATGACGTGCAAACGACATTCATGATTTTGAAATTAACACTCGGAAGGGATAATATAACTCTCCACAAATCTTGGTTTAATGCGTATTAATGGGAGATCTCCTCGAGCCTTTCTCTCATCAATGAAAGTCTATACGGTTCCTGCATGATGAGCTGTTAGCTTTAAAGCTTACTAATTGCATATTTAGAAATAAGAACTTATATATATATATATATATATATATATATATATATATATATATGTTTTTATAAACTTTTATTATAAACAAATGCGAAGGTGACATAGACAGGGAAGAGAAAGTAAGGAATGGCCAAGTGTGAAAAGTGGTCGGACGGGCTTCAAAATAGAGTTACAGGGGATACTCAGGAGAGGTGAGTGTCTGATAGTCAAATTTTATGTCTCAGAATTTTTGACTGCAAAATGCGTAAACGGAAGAGGGCATGATGGGGCAATTCAGCTGTTGGTTTGTATATTTGCGGAATTCCAAGAAAGTGGATAAGTATGGAATAGGGAAATGGTCGGTCGGGCTCATTTTTAGAATTAAGGATTGAATATTTCGTGAATAGGCCAACCCAATGACGCGCGAACGACATTCCATGATGTTTGAAATTAACACTCGGAAGGGATAATATAACCCTCTGGAAATCTTGGTTTAATGCGTATCAATGGGAGATCTCCTCAAATCTTGGTTTAGCATTAAAGATTTCTAATTGCATACTTATAAATAAGACCTTACACACACACACACACATATAATTATGTTTTTATAAACGATCTTTTTTATTATAAATAAGACTCTTTTATATATACATAAATATGAACATCGGTCATACGGGCTTGAAAGTAGGGTTGCAAGGTATATGGAGGAGAGGTGAGCACCCGACGGTCAAATTATATGTCTTTATAATATATATATATATATATATATATATATATTAATGTTTTTATAAACATTTTTTTATTATAAACAAGTGCGAAGGTGATGGGGACGAGAAAGAGCAAGTAAGCAATGGCCAAGTATGAAAAGCAGTCGAACGAGTTTCAAAATAGGGTTACAAGGGATTCTCAAAAGGGAAAAGTGCATGATGGGGCAGTCCAATGGTCGATTTGTATTTTTGCGGAATTCTAGGTGATGTTTCCAGGCCATGGAACAATTGAAGGGCAATCTTGAGCCTGCCTGTCCGAGAACCCGCAATCGAAAAAGTGGCTAAGTATGGAATAGGGAAACGATCGATCGAACTCGTTTTCGCTAATATATTGAAATTTGTAATAGATATCACATTACCTGGCAAGTTCTTTTCTACATGTATATCACGGAATTCCGGGTGTTGTTTTCAGGTCGCGGAACAATGCAAGGGAAATCTTGAACCCACTTGTCCGGGAACTCGCAAGCAAAAAAGTCGGTCAGTATGGAATAAGGAAATGGTTGGTGGAATTCGTTTTCGCTAATATATTGCATACTTGGAAAGAAGTGCGAAGGTGGTGGGCACAGGAAACAACGATTAGGAATTGGATATTTCGTGAACCCGCCAACTTGATGATCCACGAAAGAGATTCGAAGAAATGGCGAAGTATGGAAAGCCGACAGATGAGCTTCAAAATGGGGTGACAATAGTTCCACAAAAGATGTGAGGACCCGACGATCAAATTGTAGGTCTTGGAAAATTTGAGTGCAAACTATGTAACATGGAAGAGGGTATGATGTGAGAGTTTGGTTGTAAATTTGTATATCACGGAAGTGAGGGTTTTGTTTGCAGGTCACAGAACAATGGAAGTGCAACCTAGAGTCCGCCTACCCGGGAATCCACAGTCGAAGAAGTGGCTAGGTATGGAATGGGGAAGCGGTCGATCGCAGTCGCGATATAAAAACACGAGTGCAAATGTGAACCCGTGAGTCCGCCAACTTGCACAGCTAGACATTTTCAGAGAACCAACTAAGTAACGAGAAAGAGAAAGTACAAGGGAAGAGAAACAAGAATTTAGTTAAGTATAGAAGAGGGAAAAGAAGGGCCAATATATTCAAATCTATAATAGATATCACATTTCCTGGCAAGATCTTTTCTGCATATTTCTAGAGAAGTTGTATACTTATTGCATATACTTGGAAAGAAGTGCGAAGGTGGCGGGCACAAGAAACAACGACTAGGAATTGGAAATTGCCTAAACCTGCCAACCAGACGATCTATGAAAGAGATTCCAAGAAATGGTCGTGTGGAAAGGAATCGAACGAGCTTCAAAATAGGGTGACAAGGGTTTTCGAGGAGATGTGAGGCCCCGATGGTCAAATTGTATGTATCAGAACTTTTGAGTGCAAATTGTGTAACACGGAAGAGGGGGTGATGTAGGAGTTTGGAAGTCAATTTGTATATCGCGGAAGCCGGGGGGTTGTTTGCAGGTCAAGGAACACTGGAAGTGCAGTCCGTCTATCTGGGAACTCGCAAGTGAAAAAGTCGGTTAAGTATGGAATTGGAGGCACGAAAGACATTCCAAGAAATGGCGAAATATGGAAAGCGGACGCACGTGCCTTCAAAATGGGGTGACAATAGTTCTCCAGGAGACGTGAGGACCCGAAGGTAAAATTGCAGGTCTCATAACTTTTGAGTGCAAACTGTGTATCACGGAAGAGGGTATGATGCGGGAGTCTGACAATAAATTTGTATATCGCAGAGGTTCGGGCACTGTTTGCAGGTCACAGAACAATGGAAGTGCAATCTAGAGCACGCCTACCTGAGAATTCGTGATCTGAAAAGTGGCTAGGTATGGAATGGGAAGCGGTCGGTCAGAGTCGCGATATAAAAGCAGGAGTGCAAATGTGAACCCATGACTATGCCAACCCGAAAATTGAGACATTCTTGGAAAAACGACTAAGTAACTTGAAAGAGAAAGTAGAGGGGAAAAAGAAACGAGAATTTGGTTAAGTATAGAAGAGGGAAAAGAAGGGACAATATATTCAAATATGTAATAGATATTCCATTTCCTGGCAAGATATTTTTTGTATGTTTCTGGAGAAGTTGTATACTTATTGCATATACTTGGAAAGAAGTCTGAAGGTGGCGGGCATAGGAAACAACAACCAGAAATGATGTAACATGGAAGAGGGGATGATGTGGGAGTCCGGAAGTAAATTGGCATGTCGCAGAAGCCAGAGTGTTGTTTGCAGGTCACAGAACAATTGAAAAATTGGCTAGGTATGGAAAGGGGAAGCGCTTGGTCGGAATTGTGATATAAAAGCATGAATGAAAATGTGATCCCGTGAATCCGCCAACCCGCACAACAAGACATTTTTGGAAAAAAATGACTAAGTAACCAGAAAGAGAAACTACATGGGAAAAAGAAAGGGGAATTTGGTTAAGAATAGAAGAGGGAAAAGAAGAGGATAAAAGAGTGTGAAAACATAAAAGCAGAGGGCAATTTTCGTAAGCAGGAATTGGTCTCAAACAAGTCCTATTGTTGCAAAACCATCATTTTCTAGTCCAATATTTTATCCACTTACTCGTTTTCTATTGTGCTTGTACCATTAAAAAGGGAGTGAGCAAATGCTTTGTTGAAGATTAGTTTTTATTACAACTTGTGGGAGTAATTGTGTTTTTGATACATTCTTCCATTACTTTGACATATTAAATTAAGAATTAAACTTCTTGCATGATGGGTTCTTAGCATTAAAGCTTAATAATTGCATGTCTAGAGACAACAATGACAAGTTTGAATTTTAATATTGTAGTTGATTTCATAGTCCCATTTGACTACAACCACCATATATCAGTTTTTTTTTTTAATTCGCGAACAACAAAGTTGGTAATTTCATTAATAAAGTAAAAAGTGCTGAAATAGAGGCTAGGGGATGGACACCTAATAAAATGTTCCCTTTCGGAGTAAAGGAATCAAGGAAGCAAAAGGGAAATAAGAAATCATTTTCTTAGCAAGGCCGAGATGAAAACAAAATTTCTAGGGTGGGGCTCCGACTGTTGCATTGTGATTTGGTCTTGCTATGTTCTATCTGCATTACGAATAGAATTGAATGTTGGTTTGAAACACTCTGAAATTCATTTTTGTTTCCATAAAACCCTGATGGGATCGACACAATGCATTGCCATATAATTGTTAAATGCTCCATATTAGATCAACTTACTTGAACCAATACAATATTCAAGAACTACGAGACTATCGAACCATGCCAATGAGAACAGGTGTTAAATTCAGCAAAGAAGCAACAACCAAGACTCCAATGCAAAGTTTTTAATAGTAAATCCATATATATATATATATACACACATACTAGGCAGTGTATATCTATCCATAGAAATTGGACCGAGTTCTTTGCACCAAAATATTGAACATATTTGTCATAAACACAGGCACAGGATCTGCAACATGCAGGAGCCATCGAGATGCTCTTCAACATGCATAAAAAATTGTTTACCATGCTTTTTTCTAGGAAATCTTTGCAGTCTTCTCCTAGGAAGGTCAATGTTCGTTGCTGCAATTTCAATATCTTGTGGAAGACCTGAGGCGACAAAGAAACAGGAGAGTGGTTCTGTAGTGGAATAAATCCTTGGCTTGAAGCAGGTGAATAACACTCCTACTCCTGACGCTAACATCACTCCAACGCTGCACCCCAGCAAGAAAGCAACCCAAAAATTTTCAAACGCAGGAGGACATAAGAACCCATCTTCGCGGTAAAATCAATAGTTCTCACAAGCTTCCCATGAGGAAGAAGACGAAATTTAGGACACACCAAGAGGCCACCTCCTCATAGTCGAAGACTTCAGGGACACAGGCTGCACGAGCAATTCCAGAGGCCCAAATTAGTCCATTCTGAGCGGAAGGAGATGAGTAGTAGAAATATGCCTTGCACCAGTGGGAGTTCTAGTCCTCATCCCCTAAGATGTTAATTGTATATCCAGAGAGCAAGAGAGTGGTACAACAATCGAATAATTTTTTGGCTTGAAATATATCTCTGGGAGCATCAAGAGACCATTTTCTTACAGTGAAAGACTTCCACCCATAATGAACTAATTTGGACGTTTGGAATTCCTACTCTCGAGCTGCAAAGTGGCTATTGCGCTCAACGTTAGTTGCTTTTCTGAAACCCCTTCTTTTGGTCTTGTCAAGGCCGCCATCCTCGAGCCGGGAAGTGCCCCCCGTTATGGTTGATTTCAATTTAGGCGCAAGAGTTGGAACAACGTTTGCATTTCCATAATCCATTGTCGTATCATCGTCTATAAGATCATTTTCTCTTGGCTCGAAATTGACCGCATCAACCTCTGCGTCATCCATCAATGCAGGCGAGCAGGTTGTCTGAGCAGGCGGGGTTGCGTTGGAATTCTTTGGCTTGAAATATATCTCTCGGTGCACCAAGAGACCATCTTCTTTTTTGCTCCTGGGTGGAGGGAGATGAGTAGTAAGAATATGCCTTGGAGTACTAGAAATTGTGTTGCCCACGGTTCAGATGGCAGAATTGAGGCAATGTCTATATATGTAAGGACATTTTTTACTGTATCGCAGACAATCAATTGTATTATCATTTATGAAAGCAGAGGCAGAAGCAGAGAGTTTCATTTGGCACATACAGGCTCGAAGGGGGTCGAGTACGCATTCGCTGCAACCAAAACACCCTCAACCTAGGCACGTGAGAATAGTAGTTAATATATTGAACAATATAACATACAACTGCACAACAACAAAAAAGAAAAACTGCAGAAAATTGGTGAAGGCAATTTGTATGAGCAAAGCGAGGATGAAATTGTAGATGTATACGCACAACAGTTGTAGAGCTAGTTAGTTTCTTGAGATCCTGTACTATGTCTATTTGCAATTATGTTACAAATGTTGCTTGGGTTGTGTGAAAGATCCTTTCTTTAACATCTCTTTTCTTTGTTATATTTTTGAAGAGCATAAGTGGAAATTGCCCTTTATGCAATTGTTGTTCCATTGAGAAAAACAAATTTGAATAGGTGTCAAACAATTGCAGCTGCAACATGGAACAATGTAATAGTTGTGTAACATAACCAAGTTACATGGACATGTGAAAGTAAAGGACACAACTAGATATGGAGAACAATACCATTGCCTTGTCGTTGTCTGACTCTCCATCTTTTATATGGAGAATGTGTTGCGAGCCAAGTTTTCTCGCGAGTGGTACAACTACACCAATGGTTCCGATTAGGTAAGTGTTGTTGCTCTATGCAAGTTGGTTGAGGGTTATGTCCAGGACGAAACGATATTCTAAACAAATAGCGAGAATTTTTTCCACAATACTTGTTTCATTGAGCGATATAATCCAATCACAATCACCATGGTCATATACTATTTTGGGCAATATATTAAAATTTGTAATGGATATCCCATTACCTGACAATATCTTTTCTGCATGTTTCTAGACAATTTGTATGGGAATAGTCAGTGTGACTGTCATTAGGGCCTCACATAATACATAATAGATCTAGTTTTGTTTTCCTTGTCCAAGTAGGTGCTATAGACGACCATTATGTCCCCGACGAACACTTGTCCAGTTCGATGGTTGTTCAAGCCCTCTATTGATAGTATTTTGGGTGTTATAAGTTTAGACCTGGTGACATTTTTTGAACCGGAAAAGTAATGTGAATGGTAGTCTGCATTATTTTTTTGTTTTCTTTTTTCCTAACATAAATGTACAAGTAGACGCACAACTTGGATGAAGTATGGAACCTGAATTTTACAACCAGACCTTTTTGTCTGCAGAACTTGCACTATGTTCGACGTCTCACTTGCGCTCGTTGATACTTCTTGTGAACTGCAAAGTATGTGTTGTAGATGACATCAACATTCACCATGTCATTGATGAATAAATAGCTGAGGATATTTGTTCGGTAAACATATGAGGAACACAATGTATGCATCTTTACCTTTGGCCTTGTCAGTCTGTTGATGTTTGCGATGATTGACTGCTCATGGCCATGTCACTAGTCCAACTTTTTTCTGATGCAAGCATGTGTAGATGAACATCAGAATGACTAAATAAGCATATGCATTGTATATTGTGCATAATTGTTCTGAATGTCACATACAGGGTCGAAGGAGATGGAATATGAATCAAGGTGTCAAGGGATACTCAAGAAACATAAGGACCTGACGATCAAATTGTATGCCTCAGATTTTTTGACTGCAAAAAAGTATAACAGGAAATAGGGCATGATGGGGGGGTATGGTGGCCAATCTGTATATCACGAAACCTCTGAAGATAGAGGCACAATCTTGAACCCGCAAGCCCGGGAACCCATGATTGAAAAAGTGGCTAATTATGGAATGAGGAAACAGTTGGTCAAAGTCATGATATACAAGCATGACTATAAATGTGAACCCATGAGTCCGCCAACCCGCACACCTAGAAATTTTCAGAAAGATGACTAAGCAAAGAAACCAGAAAGTGAAAGCAGACGAGAAAAACGAAGGGGAATTCGGTTAAGTATAGAAGAGGGGAAAAAAAGGGATAATAGAAAGGGGGGAAATTAGAAATGGAGGAAAATGTTTGTAAGCGAGAAGTCTTAATAAAGGCCCATTGTTGCCAAATAATCGTTTTCTAATCCAATATTATATGCACCCACCCGTTCTGTATGTTTTATTTACAAGCACAATTGGTATACCTTTTCGAAGATTGTACCACAACCCCCTCTGCTGTGGCAAATAAGAATTCACATCTTCATGTCCAACCAATCTGTTTCTTTCAATGTAGCAATGCCGAACACACCGTGGACATGAAGTTAAGTTAGTATGCAGAAAGACATGTAAAAGAAAGAAATACATTTCCATTTATTTCAATGTAGCAACAACGAGAATACAATTCACACGAGGATAATTTACTATGTAGAAAGATACGTAGTATCTACATACAATAAAATTGGTGCAAAGCAGTAGAACAAGTAGAAATACAAAGACAATAAATGAAATACTAAACACTAGAATATGAAATAAGAGTAGAGGCATGCACCTTTGCAACTCCTCCTCCACATTTGCGGAAAAGAGTCCATCGTCTTCTTCGACCACTCTGTTTGTTTAAATGTAGCGATGCACAAAAAATACAATGGACATGAAGGAAGTTGGTATGCGGGAAGACATGAAAAATAAATAAACATAGTTCAATTTATTTCAATGTAGCGGCACATAAAATACAAAGCACATGAAGATAAGTTATTATGTAGGAAGGTATGCAATATCTACATACAATAAATTAGGTGAACACATATACAAACAATAAATGAAATACAAAACAATGGAATATGAAATAACAGTACAAGCATGTACCTTTGTATCTCCTCCTCTACAGTCACGGTAAATACTCCTTCGTTTTCTCCAGCTATTTCGTTTGTTTGAATGTGGGAACACACAAAATACAATGAACATGAATGGAAGCTAGTATGTAGGGAAGAACAAGTAATATGTATATGCACTAAATTAGAATCAATGAATAGAATAAAAAATAGTTAGAAATATGAACCTTTGCTTTTCTCCATCCATGGTTGTAATTATATAAAGTTTCTCCTGCCCATGGTATATTACAGGCTAAAAAATATTAAGAAATTGCATTACCATAGCTGAATGATTTTGGTTTTCTGCAGCAAAGTATCCAGATATGCTGAGACATAGAAATATAATTTTGCAATATCTTTGGTGTACATCTCATATTCAAAGTACAAGACAAATTGTATCGTGGTCACACCAGTCTGTGTACAGGATAAAGAGGTTGTATTATGATATGGGCACATTTCACCATACATGGTTAATAAGTGTGTTTTGCACATGTTTTATCTTAACAGAAAGACATCGGACATTGTAATTGCACATGTAGTTGTCCAATTATTTGTTATGCCACTATTTTGTATCATGTCAACACTGAAGTATCCTAGAATGACAATGGTTTCGTCCAAATGTAAATGGTGTGATGCATTTGAGAACACATTCATTATGCTAGAATGTTGCACACCAAACAACATAGAAACTGAATATTGCAATTTAAAATCAACAGAACACCACTCTTGCTAGCACCATCTCAGTATCCCTTTCCTCTACAAGAACATTTTAAAAAGACATGTAGGTATAGTCCAGAGCTAGGAAAAAGAATTGGAGCAAAATTTCATAGCAGGATAGGCGAGCACGGGACAGGCGCCAGATCTCGACCTCACCAGACACGACAAACGACAAAACCACAGGTCCACTTCCGGGTGCAGGACCTAAACACCGCAAAGTGAAAAAAAAAATAGCTCCAGCTATCGACACTGGACCCCAACCCTGCAAAGTCGAAGTAAACAAAAGAAAGCAGCAAGCAACAAACTAGCGAGCAAGCACGAACATGCCCAACTACAGGCCCAGGACCTCAAACTCGCAAACTTGAGCCAAACAACAACAAGCAGTAACTGACGAACCAACGAACCAACAAACAAGCAACAACCACTGAACCAGTAAACAACATATGTATCTCCAATGATTACCAAACTGCAACCCAAGCAGAGAAGGAACCAGAAACATATGATGAGCATGCCAACATAAATAACCAAACATTCTTACTTGCAAACTACAAACAACGAACAACAAAGAACGAATAGAAAATGAAATTATGGCATTGAAACTTACTCTAAAACGATGAACGACAAAAGCGCAGGTCGAATTGTGGGTGCAACACCTGGACCCCGCAAAGTAAAAAAAAACAGCTCCAACTGCAAATGCAGGACCCCAACCTTGCAAAGTTAAAGTAAACAAAAGCAAGCAACAAACACCAACAGGTCCAACCACAAGCACAGGTCCTCAACCTTGCAAAGTTGAACCAAACAACAACAAGCAACAATCGACGAACCAACGAACAAGAAGCACCCACCGAACCGGTAAACAATGTATGTATCTTGAAACATACAATGGCTATGCAACTAGCGGTGGACAACAATATTGTCCAAATTCACTGCAACATTGTATGGAAAAATTCGAGAAAAAATGTACTCTGAGAAGCCTATTTAGGTAAACATTTAAGGTTGTCATGATGTTTAAGGGCCTCACGGTATGCACATATTTAAGCTGTCATGCGTGTTCCAGGACCTTGCACTATGTAAACATTTAAGTTGTCGGGCCTATTCAAGCACCTCAAAAAAAGTGGCAATGCTCTAAACCTTCGGTATGTAAACATTTCAATACAAATAGAAATAATAATAAAATGACATATTAATATGAAGTCCACACCTTCGGCAGGGACTAATAATAATTAAAAAAAACATTAAAAAACAACGTCGATGGTAAGAACTTTCGGTATGTAAACATTTCAGTAAAAATGTAATAAAAATTAAAAAAGAGAGTCTAAGCTCAAAACTTTGGATATCTAAACATTTACAACATTAGGAACAACGAAGCTGGCAATAAGACCTCCAATATATTCTCCAATGAGACGATGACATATAAGGTTTTTTTTATTATATAAAAAATATTGTTTTTACTTCTATAGTACAAACAATACAAATGATGCGAAAATTTAGTCAAAAGACATATTAATATGAAGTCAACGAATTATCGATTGCTATAGTCCCTCTGCGCCTTCGATAGGGACTAATAAGATCTTTCAATTATATATGGGAATGATCTCATTAAAAGTATTTTCATACAATGTTCATTTAACAATAAATAAGATATGCAACCCTTGTTTCATTTTATTACATATGTGTGAAGATTAAAAAACTTACTAAATTTATAATAGAGATTGAAAATCTTACTAAATTTGTAAAAAGAATACTCTGAATTAATATTTATTTTACCTTTTGTAAAAATAATTTTGTAAAAAATTAGTTTTAAATGTTGTTATTTGTATTTAGATACAAAGATTTTATGTAGACTTTTTGGTATAGAAATTTTAGTTAAACTAACATTCTATAACATTCTTTAGTTTAGAATTGGTAGTAAATTTTTGGATATACGATTTGTATATTTCTTTAGTGTTGAATTTTAATTCTTTATAATGATGGTTTCATTCTTTATAACGATTGATTGCAAAATGAAAAGATTTACTATAACGATTATTTAGTTAAAAGACCTTATTATGAATAATTTAATAATTATGTAGATTTTTTGGTATAGAAATTTTAGTTAAACTAACATTTTATAACATTTTTTGGTATCTAGAATTGATAGTAAATTTTTGGTTTTGTTATATATGTGTGGAGATTAAAAAACTGTAAATTTTTGGTTTTGTTATATATATATATATGGAGATTAAAAAATTTACTAAATTTGTAATAAAGATTAAAAATCTTATTAAATTTGTTAAAAGAAATACTATGAATTAATACTAACTTTCTCTTTGTAAAAATAGTTTTAGATGTTGTTATTTGTGATTTGTGTTTAGACACAAAGATTTTATGTAGACATTTTGGTATAGAAATTTAGCTAAACCAACATTCTATGATATTTATGATATTTTTTTGTTTAGAATTGGTAGAAAATTTTTGGGTATAGGATTTGTATATTTTTTTGAGTTGAATTTCAACTCTTTATAATGATGGTTTGATCCTTTAAAACTATTGTTTGATTGCAAAATGAAAAGATTTAATATAATGATTGTTTAGTAAAAAAATTAATATAAAATAATTTAATAATTATGTAGATTTTTTGGTATAGAAATTTTAGTTAAATTAACATTTTATAATATTTTTGGTATCTAAATTTTTGGGTATAAGAGTTGTATATTTTTTTAAAGTTGAATTCTAACTCTTTATAATATTGTTTATAATATTGTTTGATTGCAAAATAAAAGATTTAGTTAAAAAAAAACATTAATATTAAATAATTTAATAATTATATAGAATTTATGTAGACTTTTTGTATAGAAATTTTAATTAAACTAACATTTTATAACATTTTTTTTTTAGAATTGGTAGTAAATTTTTGGGTATAAGATTTGTATTTTTTTTTTAAGTAAAAAACATTAATATTAAATAATTTAATAATTTACAATTTAGATATCTATGTAAATCTTTTAAAATGAATAGATTTGCTATTTGCTAAATTGTAAATCTTTTGTAGATAAGGGTGGCTTTAAAAATTAAATTGTAAATTTAGTTATAATGGTGGTTTTAAAATGAATAGATTTGCTATTTAAATTTAGGTATTTATGTAAATCTTTTGTAGATAAGGGTGGTTTTTAAGTATGTAATTATGATGTAACTCTTAGACAAATTTTATTTTTCTTTAATTATATATTTTATAAAATAAAATAAAAACACATATAATTTATAAAATAAAAATAAAAAAACAAATAATTTGTAATCACACAAATAATTTATAAAATGTAATCAGGATGATGCAAAGACTTCTATAATTTATGGAATAGTTTTGATAAATCTAAAGCTTAACACATCTAGATCATTTCTGACATTTATGATAGAGATTATATGGTCCAAAAAAGATACTCGTTTGAAACTTTAAATCACAACAATCGCATGAACAAACGCACAATCTTGAAAGAGCAAGATGTTTGAACATTTTATAATTTATTAAATACGGGTTTGAATTTTGTGTCAGATTCATGTAGTTGAGCTAGAGTCCCAAAGCCCATACCCCAGGGTTAACAATTCCCTACTCAAGGGGCTTTCTATGAAATACATAATGCTCAGTGAAACCCCACTCCTATTCCGTCTCTTTTCATTGATTCTGCCTAATCTTTGAGATGGGCATTAAACTTCTAATTTTTTCCATAACTAAGATTCAAGGCTGGACAACGTTGCCAGTTATCCACTGTATAAAATTCACCAATTCTTCTGAATTTAGAAGGTGTAATTCATTTCCAGGTAACATATGTCATCATCATCAACAAATTGAAATAAAAAACTGAAAAAAATCGTTGGATTAGATTCAATTTATTATATACGAAAACCATCGAGAGAAAATGACGATTTGGATACCTTGGTTCTGGTTGCATAGTAACCCCTTGCCATAATTCCAGACAGCATTGCCTCCTCTTTCGTAATGTAAGTACACGACTCTTGCTAAGGATTGAATGTTCCCAACATAACACAAGTGTTTTACACTGAAAAAAATTACAAGAAATAAAGAAAAAATCCAATCCTTCAATATCAGACGCTCCATTCTGTTGGGAATCTAACAACTATTTGGATAAGGCTGTTTTAACTAACCAAGATTTAAGGTAGATTTATTACCTCTTGTTGAAACCACTTAGCTAAGATAGGGGCAGCATTTAATGTTTTCAGTTTTGTATAATTGTAGGAGACATTGTATAAATATAAATGTCTTAAGAGGTATTTGGAGAGCAGGGACTTCAAGCCCTTTCCCAGGCTACCCGGTTTTCCAGATATGATTGTAATCCCCTTCCATTGTCCCGTGGATGTTTCCCTCATAAGGTGAAGGAGGGTTTTACCACATAAATAGTTGTCTTCTGTGTGATTGAATGGATGTGTGTTTGTCTCTTTGTTTTTGGTTCTTGATAATAGAACGTTTGCCATTATCCTGTGGATGTTTCCCTCGTAAGATGAAGGAGAGTTTTACCACATAAATAGTTGTCATTGTGTGATTGAATGGATGTGTATTTGTCTCTTTGTTTTTGGATCTTGATAATAGAACGTCTTCCATTGTCTTAAAGAAGTGTCAGGTTGAGATGTAGTACCTTTTTGATTGGTAATGCATCATTGTTAGGTAGAAACTTGGACCAGGGAAGATCGTGAGCCTTGATTGGAATAATAATAGTGCTTCCTTTGAAAGGCTTGACAAGGCTTGACAATCATCTGTGTTGTTCAAAGGACTTGTCAATAGCTTATGTCAATAGGTTATGCCAAGATGCGTACAAATACAATGACTATGTTACTTCATTCAATGCCTTCCAGTCAAGTGATGAGCCAATTTATGTCGTGATGTTTCACTCATAAGGTGAAGGAGGCTTTTACCAAGTAAATAGTTGTGGTCTTCTATGTGATGGAATGGATGTGTCTTCTGTATGATGGAATGAATGTGTGTTTGTCTCTGTGTTTTCTGCATTCTCTTCTGCATATGTGTGATCTCTGTGCGTGTTTCAATCCTAACACATTCTATATAACTATAAATCCTTAGAAGCACAAAAGTTTCTCTAAAGGATCTTACCTCTGACTCGACTTTTCCACACGGTATTGATGTAAGTGAGGCCCGACACAATGTTATCGAGAACCGAGAAACATAATTTAAGACTGTAACGACTGCCTTCCTTGACAGTAAAGGAGGAAACCTTCGATTTAGAAGCGAACAGAAGAGGGAGAATTAGGTCGACCCGTTCCGATGATAATATAGAAAGGCTCAGGATCTTCACATCTGGCTCCAAGCATTCTGTAAATTGCGCAGACTTCAGTTATGGCAAAAAAACCCAATTCAATGTCAAAAAGAAAAAAGTTCAAGCATATAAGTTCTCCAAAGAAATGTACATACCTCTTATGGAGTCCATGTCCAGATTGCCCAGTAGTTGCTCTTCTAATCTTCGCAATCTCTCGTCCTCCTGCCAAGCCATATTAGTTTTTCCTAAGTTAAGATTTATTCGTACTTAAAAAGGCCAGTGGAAATGCCATTTTAGGAAAACAATATTATACCTTGTCTTTCTCGAGCTCTTCTTTGAGGGGAAGAAGCGGTCTGAGTTGTTCATTAAGGGGAAGATGCGGTCCGAGAAAAAAATCTTCTCCAACTTTAGCACCGTACTGCTCCTTCTCATATGTCTCATAGTTCAAAGACTTGTTGAATTGACTCAACATCTTTTCATCGATGTAACCATCTCCCGAAAGACCAACCTCACCCACTTCCTCCACAATTTCCTTCACTTCGTCCAACTCCAACTTAAAACCGTTGTAAACCTCCGACTTGTTGCGTGAGCCCGTCAACATAGACATTGTCGACACCCACTAAGTCTCTGCTCCTTCTACAGAAATTGCGGCCAAGATGAACAACTAACTGCTAAGAATAGAACAAGATTATAACTTTTCACAGACAAAACACAAGGCAACTACCGGGAACCAAAACGGAACCGACATTAACCTCCAAATCCCTTTGACATAATTCCTTCACTAAACCTGGATCATATACACCCGTGACTTACTCAGTTTCCTTCACTGTCAGCCCTTTGGGAATAGGAGCTATAACTATAACTATATATTATACGATAATTGACTCAGAGAGTCGAGCTCTTGCCCTTGAAGGAATCAAAATGCAGCAACAACAGGGACTGTATAACAATATATATCGTACTTGCAAACATGGATGCCTATCAAACCAAAAACAAGTGCCAGTGACTACAGTGGATCAACCTTACTTAAAAACAAAACATAACAAAGATGCCTGTCACTCCCTCCCAAAAGGGCTCTCCCATACACGCAACGTTTCCCACATCCTCTATAACCTAATATCTCATCTTATCCCCAACTGGAAACACCCACCCATTAAGAAAATGAAAATCTCTCTCCACCCGTGAAAAATTGCAGCTTTCCAGATAATATATATGAAATAATCCATGACATAATCCATCATATTTCCCACGGAAAAAGAGTATTCCATTATTAGTCCCTGTCATAGGCATAGAGGGACTATAGCAATCGATAATTCGTTGACCTGGTATTAATTTGTCCGTTGACCACAAATATTTGTAGAATATCTAATGTTGGAACTAGGGAACAAAACACATTTCTTTTTATATAATAAAAAGTACCATGTATCTCATGATTTGATTGGATAATAGATTGGAGGTCTTATTGCCGGCTTCGCTATTCCCAATGTTTTATATGTGAGCATATCCAAACTTTTTGATAGTATACCGTCTTTTTGAATCATATTTTTTTTATGCATTTTTTGATGCTAAATTAATGCTAGCATTAGTTTGAATGTTTTTCTTAGCATTTTCTACTAGCTAAATTTATCTCAATGTTTGATATGCCAGCGTATCCAAGGTTTGTCTATTTTTTATTATTATTAAGTACTTAACGTACGTAAATCCTGTCACACGCATTCTTTCTTAAATGTTTACACAATGCGAGGCACTTGGACAATTCTGACAGCCTTAAATGTTTACCTACATGTCTCAGAGCCTTAAATGTTTACTTAACATGTATATCACGGAACAAACTGGACATGAAAAATAAAAATAAATTTGAACAATTAATTGAATAAAATTTAACAAAACATTATCACATATTAATAATGAATACTATATTTAATATTAATATTACAAATTTAATTTATAGTTTATGAATGGAAGTAAATGGGTGGGTTGCAAGTTGCAATACATGTGGTATCCATGCATAATTTAGTATTCTCGAATTAGTTTTATTTGAAATTTATCAAAAAGTATTAATGTCTGGTACATCAACGAAGGTTAGCGGGTTCACATTTTCCATTTTCCATTTTTCCATTGATATTCTATAAATTACTCAGTCTCATGTATATGACGGAATTGTTGGGCGCAAAATGTATATGATGGAAGTGTTGGGTGCGAAATGTATATCACAGCACATGTTGAACATGAAAAATGAAACATGTGAACGCGCGACTCCACCAACCTGCAACTTCGTAATTGTTGGGTGCAAAATGTATATGGCAGAAGTGTTGGGTGCACAAAGTATATCACGCAAAGCTGAACATGAAAAATGAAAAATGAAAATAAATTTCACCTTTAATATCATAAACAAAATCAAAATTCCAAATTTACATTTAAAAACGTTAAAAATAATATTGAATAAAATTTAAATAATTGTTTATACTTGTTGGGTGCAAAATTTATATGACGGAAGTGTTGGGTGCAAAAAGTATATCACTGGACATGAAAAATTAAAAATTAAAATAAATTTCACCTTTATTATCATAAACAAAATCAAAATTCCAAATTTACATCTAAAAATAAATATATGACATAATTGTTGGGTGCAAATTGTATATGACAGAAGTGTTGGGGTGCAAAATGTATATCAGGGAACATGCTGGACATGAAAAATGAAACAAGTGAACCCGCTACTCGCCAACCTGCAACTCCTTAATTGTTGGGTGCAAAATGTATATGGCAGAAGTGTTGGGTGCAAAAAGTATATCACGAAACAAGGTGGACATGAAAAAATAAAATAAATTTCACCTTTATTATCATAAACAAAATCAAAATTTCAAAATTCCAAATTTACATTTAAAAAATGTAGACGGAATTGTTGGGTGAAAAATGTAAATGACGGATTATCATAAACAAAATTAAAATTCCAAAATTCCAAATTTGCATTTAAAAACGTTAAAAATAATATTGAATAAAATTTAAATAATTGTTTATACTTGTTGGGTGCAAAATGTATATGGCGGAAGTGTTGGGTGCAAAAAGTATATCACGGAACAAGCTGGACATGAAAAATGAAAATAAATTTCATCTTTATTATCATAAACAAAATCAAAATTCTAAATTTACATTTAAAAACGTATAAGTATATGACGAAATTGTTGGGTGCAAAATGTATATGACGGAAATGTTAAGTGCAAAATGTATATCATGAAACATGACATGAAAAATGAAACATGTGAACCGGCAACTCCGTAATTGTTGTGTGCAAAATGTATATGGCTGAAGTGTTGGATGCAAAAAGTATATCACGAAACAAGCTGGACATGAAAAATGAAAAATGAAAATAAATTTCACCTTTATTATCATAAACAAAATCAAAATTCCAAAATTCCAAATTTATATTTAAAAATGTATAAGTATATGATGGAATT